>JAXCGZ010006031.1:67500-77014 GCA_037179515.1 Halocaridina rubra
GCATCCTGACCTGTACCCGATGAGCAATCTAGAGTCGTTGACATGCTGAAGGTGGAGTCTCTGCAACTAACGCTGTTAGTGATAAGGGCAATTGCAGCTCCATTTCTTTAGTGTCTCCTGTCGGCAGATTGTTTTCCAGAGACCAAGACTTCCTGGGGTAGCCTAGGAAGTCCAACCCATTGGTTCACCTGCTCCTCACCATCATAGCATGGCTCGAAAGGCCCTGCTATACGTCGTCTGTTGGGTTATGTGCCGAGTGCACGTGATGCCATTGTCGGATTGGTGCCAGACGCTGTAATGCTGCCGCCCTGTTAGCGACATAGGCCTAGAAATACCTGCTAGGATTGCAGATGTGCTGCAGCACGAGCATGTTGTCCATCCAATACACAAAATCGACAAGCTTGACCACTAGCTCACTGGCGATGATGGCTGTTACTTCGGCGACTAGCTTGGCGACATACAGCTCCAACCTAGGTATACTCTTTCCCTTGAAAGGGGCGAAAGGTGTCTACCAAGAACAAAGGACATGCTTACCCTTTCTTCAGTGACACTGGAGTGCAGGTGGCTGGCGTTGCCATAAGCCAAATGGGATGCGTTAGTGAAGGTGTGTAATTTCACTAGCTTAAGATCACCCATAGCCCCGTAGCAATATTGCCTGGTATTGCAAACCCCCTAAACTGTCGGAAAGTGTGTATCCATTCCTTCCAATCCCGCTGACCTTGCTTCGTTCCATCCCTTGCCAGACCGGCACTCTTCCTGGAAGATGATCTTGGCGCGGACTACGAATGGCGCCAGTATTCCGAGAGGGTCATAGACGACACTGAAAGTTGTCAATATGCTTTGTCTAGTGAACGCGCAATCTTTGAGCTCCACTCGCACCGCAAACTCGTCCTTTACTTGGTTCCATATCACTCCAGTGTCCTTCCTTCCACTTGTGCAGCAGTTACTATTTCAGACCTTGTCCTGCGCTCACGAAGCTCCTTCTTTTGTATTGCTTTCAGCATGCCTGGCACGTTGCTCGACCATTTCTTAAGGTGAAATCGTCCTTTACTCATTAGGTTTGTCAACTGCGTGGCTATGGCCGCTGCCTGATTTGCGTCGTCCATGGTATGCATAAGGTCATCGACAAAGAAATTCTTAGAGGTGTCCCTCACCGCCTCATCATAGGACCTTCCGTACTCTCTAAACAATTGACGTAGGGCGTAAGACGCACAGGCTGGACACCACACATACCCAAACACATGTACTGTCATCCAGAATGCTTCGATGGGAGTTTGTTCTCGATCGTCCTTCCTCCATTAGAAGCGTAAGGCATCCCTTTCGTTCTCCGCTATTTTCACCTGATAGAACATGGCCTCTATGTCTGCCATCACTGCCACTATGCCCTGTCAAAACTGAAGAAGAATCCCATGAGCTAACTGTTGAAGTCTAGTCCTTGTAGTACTTGTGAGTTCAAAGACACGCCTTGATGAGTCACAGCGCAGTTAAAAACAATGCGCACCTTCCCTGGTTTGCTGGGGTTCAGTACCGGCTGATGAGGTAGGCACCAGATCCGCTGCCCACCGAATCGGTCTTGATCTGGCACTTGCTCCATGTACCTCGCAGTCAAGAGTTTTTGAAATTCTGCCTTGTAGGCATTTCCCAACACCCTATCCTTCCTGAGCCTGTTCTTTAGTGAATCCAATCTGTGACGAGCCAATCTCCAATTGCTGACCTGAGGCAACGATGACTGCTTGAATGAGATCGGCAGTATGTAGTGATTTCCGCTCCTGTTTACACGACTGTCCCACAGGCTCAAGACATACTGTTCCAACGGCGACAGCCCCTCTCTCTCCTGAGCCTCCTTTGCTGTGGGCTCATCCAGCTCCCAGAACCGTTGTACTCGTTCCTCCAAAGACTCATTGCCACTTGTTGATCTTGGCAGCTCGGCTATGGCAGTGAGGCTCGTTGACATTTCTGTTGTGTCCCTGGGCAGCAATGCGTCCTGTACTGTCCAGCCTAGAGCTGTCCTCAACGCGAAGGGTTCCCCATCCTGATGTACACCTCCACTACAGGCAAGGCAACTGTCCCCCATTTCTGATGTCATTCCCTGGACTGTCCGGCATTGTTAGTGGCTCTGAGCTTATCTTCTGATGCATGTCACCTCTTTGTTCTGACCATCGTCGTCTCTCTTGACCATGGCCTTTTCGTTCTCGCTCGCACCATATGTCACCTTTTCAGCTTGATAGTCGCTGGTTCCTTCGGTTGTCTCGTTCACTAGTCCTCTCTGTTGACCTACTGTCATAATCCGTGTACAGGATCGTCGCGTGCGAGTCACTCTCACGTACTTCACATGGCTTCCTTTCTTGGCACATGGTGACCCCGTGTTCTTCTTTAGGCACCCGAAGCATACCCGAAACTTTGCAGCCACCCTCAGGCGCTCCTTACTCCTTAGCCTTGCAAAGCTCCGGCAGGCCTTGAGCAAATGTCTATCATGACACAATGGGAATAGTTCAGACCCTGTCTCCCTCTCCTTTGCCTTTTCGCACTCTGGTCCATCTCAATTGCCTCTGGTTTCCCTTGGAGACCCACTACCAGTGTCAATTCTTGCCAGCATATCCCATGTTCGGATATTGCCCATCTGCTCTGCGATGTGCCTTATGAGATCCATTGCTCCGCAGGGGCTTCCTGTGTTATTCTCTTTCATTTGGGACATCATTCCAAACTCACATGACATTTTCACAAGGCAATTGACCCCTGGCATCCTTGATCAGTCTTATTTCAGTGTCGCGATCATTCCTTGCCTCCCGTATCAGTCCTTCTCACACTTCCATCAACTGCACCTGCAGCCTGTCGAGCCGAAGAGCATTCCCTTGTCTGTTCATCACTGGACCTGCTCGCAATAGGGCAGCTCCTGTGGGTTCCACTAGCCATGAGTGGACCGGAATAGCGTTTCTTCTGGCTTTCGCATCCGTTTGTTGCTTCTCCCTCTCTCGCTCTTTCTTGCCCTTTTGATCCTCGCCCTAGTGGTTCTCTTCGCCGTCTGCCTTTCCCCTTTTGCTCGTGCTCGTATCACTCCTTGTTCTCCTCAAGCTTTCTTCCACCAGTTCTATTCCGTGCACCCGCTCCTTCCTTAGCAGCCATTCATCATTGTTCCACTGCTCCTGCATTATCTGTTCAACTATGCCTCTGATGGATTCCTTGGTGGACTCTAAGACACTGATCATCAAGGCTTCCTCTGTTGCTGTCGGTAGCTTCTTCATCGGCTCCT
This sequence comes from Halocaridina rubra, assembly GCA_037179515.1. Lineage (NCBI taxonomy): Eukaryota > Metazoa > Arthropoda > Malacostraca > Decapoda > Atyidae > Halocaridina > Halocaridina rubra. Next base: position 70,751 of record JAXCGZ010006031.1, read on the forward strand.
GTGCCTCGCCTGTCAGTTCTCCATGCCGTTCATTCACGTGTGTCTCTATATCTGTTCTTGTAATTATCTTGGCATCTTGCTTCTCACCTTCAGTTGTCGTCCGCATCTTAGGGCTTCCCTTTTCTATATTCAATTTCCTATTCTTATCGTTTGCCTCCATTTCTTATTCGGGTAAGCGATCTGCCTCCTTCCTCAGTCGGACTAAGCTGACGCTGCGGATGAATAACCTTAACTCCGCTTTTACCATTACGGAAGGGTAATTTCAACTCTGCTTTGGTTAGTCAACAGGTCCTGCACTGCGGAAGGATACCTCAACTTTGCTTCCTATATTGCGGAGGGAAAACCTTCTCCGTTCATACCACTGTAGCTAACTTACCACTGCAGCATGGCGTATGGACTGTAGCTAACTTACCACTGTAGCATTCCAGAGGGATACCTCCACTCCGCTTCCCACATTACAAAAGGAAAACCTCCTATTTTCATACCACTGTAGCACTGCGGAGAGATACCTCAACTCCGCTTCCCACTTCGTGGAGGGAAACCCTCCTCCGTACTTACCACTGTAGCTAACTTACCACTGTAGCATTCCGTAGGAATATCTCAACTCCGGTTTCCACTTTGCGGAAGGAAAACCTCCTCCGTTCTTACGACTGTAGCAAACTTACCACTGTAGCATTGTGGAGGAACACCTTAACTCCGCTCTCATGCTGTGGAGGGACAACCTCCTCCGTTCATACCACTGTAGCTTACTTATCACTGTAACACTCCAGAGGGATATCTCAACTCCAGTTCCCATGTTGCAGAGGGAAAACCTCCTCCATTCTTACCACTGTAGCAAACTTACCACTGTAGCATTGCGCAGGAACACCTTAACTCCGCTCTCATTTCGCGGGGGGACAACCTCCTCTGTTCATACGACTGTAGCCTACTTACCACTGTAACACTGCGGAGGGACACCTGAACTCCGCTCCCACATTGCGGAGGGAAAACCTCCTCCGTTCACACTACTGTAGCAGCGTGGAGGGATTCCATAACTCCACTTCCCACGTTGTGGAGGGAAAACCTCCTCCATTTCTACCACTGAAGCTTACTTGCCACTGTAGCACTGCGGAGGGACACCTGAACTCCACTCTCACATTGCGGAGGGAAAGCTTCCTCCATTCAAACCACTGTAGCTTACATGCCACTGTAGCACTGCGGAGGGACACCTGAACTCCGCTCCCATGTTTCGGAGGGAAAACCTCCTCCGTTCACACTACTGTAGCACCGCGGAGGGACACCAGAACTTCGCTCCCACGTTGTGGAGGGAAAACCTCCTCCGTTCACACCACTGTAGCAGCGTGAAGGGATTCCATAACTCCACTTCCCACATTGGTGAGGGAAAACCTCCTCCGTTTCTACCACTGTAGCTTACTTACCACTGTAGCACTGCAGAGGGACACCTGAACTCTGCTCTCACGTTGCGGAGAGAAAACCTCCTCGGTTCAAACCACTGTAGCTTACTTACCACTGTAGCACTGCAGAGGGACACCTGAACTCCGCTCCCACGTTGCGGAGGGAAAACCTCCTCAGTTCACACTACTGTAGCACTGCGGAGGGACACCAGAACTCCGCTCCCACGTTGCGGAGGGAAAACCTCCTCAGTTTCTACCACTGTAGCTTACATACGACTGTAACATTGCGGAGGGACACCTGAACTCCGCTCCCACATTGCAGAGGGACAACCTCCTCCGTTCAAACCACTGTATCTTACTTACCACTGTAGCACTGCGGAGGGACACCTGAACTCCGTTTCCACATTGCGGAGGGAAAACCTCTTCCATTCAACCATCGTAGCTTACTTACCACTGTAGCACTGCGGAGGGAAACCTGAACTCCGCTCCCACGTTGCGGAGGGAAAACCTCCTCCATTCATACTATTGTAGCCAACACGTCATGCACCTAGTAACCGATAGCATTTAGAACAGACTTTGCAAGTACATGAATATGATCCCTACTAATTTGTCTCAGTTCTACTGTTAAGATAAATATCTAACTGCATAAACCTTTACAATATACCAATTACGTAATAACCTGACAATTTCCTTACTGCTATTGTTCATTACTCAAATCCGGCTAATTACTTGGCTTCATGAGCTGTTGCTTATACCTTTAATGCTCTTCAAGCTGTCCTTCACTCTCCCTCTAGGTGTAAGCACTCCCCCCGTTGCAATAATTAATTTTTTAGGTCTGCTGAGACCTTCAACACAACTCACAACAATGTTCATTCAGCAATCACTATGTTCACCTTTATTATTCACCTTTGTTGAAATATGTCCCGTAATAACCTGACAAATCCTTACTGCTATTGTACATTACTCAAATCCAGCTAATTACTCGGCATCATGAGCCGTTGCTTATACCTTTAACATTACTCAAATCCAGCTAATTACTTGGCTTCATGAGCCGTTGCCTATACCTTTAATGCTCTTCAATCTGTCCTTCACTCTCTCTCTAAGTGTATGCACTCCCCCCGTTGCAATAATTATATTTAGGTCTGCTGAGACCTTCAACACAACTCACAACAATGTTCAATCAGTAATCACTATGTTTCAATCTTTATTATTCACCTTTGTTGCCGCCGGCACACTCTCTACAATGCCGTATTCGTCTGTTCCTCCATACACCAGCTCTCAGGTGATCCTCTGTCTATCGCAATTCTTAAATTATGCCTTACCTGGGCTGAGACTCATCTCTCTATTAGCCGCTGAAATGTATTATGTGAATATTATTTATTTGGGGGGGTTGCAATTTCGTGTTTCACTCCGTAGACTTTTGCGTCTATTTTCGATCCTCGCTTTGAAGTTCGGTCATGTGCTCGTCCCCAGTATATTTCGTTCACAGTCGCTCACCACTCTGAGTCATTTGAGCTGATTACTTCATTGCCATAGTCTCTCCACTGTGACATAGCCTAGCGGTCGTCTCCTCAGCATCTAGTCTTCATCATCTCCCTCTAGGCTTTACGCAAACTATTGACGCCTTTAAGGCAGTCAAGTTTATTAGTAGGTGATAAAGGAAAGAGCCATATCGCAGGCTCGTCTTTATAGGTACGGTTTGCCTAGAAGCCATAAAACAACAACTATTAATCATTGAATACATTATACAAATCTACATTACACAGGTGTATTTAGTTAATGTCATCATCCTTTCTCTCTATTTATCATTTTATGCTACATTTTAATTCTTACAGGTTAATGCAGTTAGCTTCTCATAACTTACGTAATTGAGGCCCAGAGTGAATCCTCTGAATATTACGTCTGCTCTCGAATCCAGTCAGTCTCTGTCTGCCTCTTCTCTCATATAGTATGTCAGTGTATCAATTATGCTTACTAAGCTAGAACAAGGGCCTGTAGTGTCTATCCTGACACTCCGTGGTGCCTCGCTCTCCTCTCTCTCTCTCTCTCTCTCTCTCTCTCTTCCTCTCTCTCTCTCTCTCTCTCTCTCTCTCTCTCTGTATGCATATATATACATATGTTGCTGCTCTCTCTCTCTCTCTCTCTCTCTCTCTCTCTCTCTCTCTCTCTCTCTTCTCTCTCCTCTCTCTCTCTCTCTCTCTACCACCATAGGTGGCGGTAATAATAATAATAATAATAATAATATAATAATAATAATAATAATAAGTAATAATAATAATAATAATAATAATAATATTAATAATAACAACGACATGTTGGGATAGTAGGTAATGAAAAGGCTGACAGGCTGGCAAAAATGGCAACTGAGAGTTCAGTGTCTGAATCTATAACCACACTGACTCAATTCAAAACAATGTTGTATAATGAGATTATGGAAGAGCAAGAACTTTCTACACTCACACAACATGTAAGCAGCTGTTCGATCCAACATTATGAAAACTTCAGAAGGCTGAGACACAAATACAGCATGGGTAAAATGCTTACAGGTGACTGTGATAGAGTTGCTGCCCGCATAAGACTTGGCTATAGAAATATATGGGAGGTGAATTGCAAGAAAACTGGTAGAGAGTACCCAGAACACTCAAAATGCCATTTATGTGATTGTGAAGGGGGCAACAATTTAGTACCCTACATTACAGACTGCACAAAGCTTAAGGACTTCAGACCTCTTGGTTGGAGCTACTTTGAACTTTGTGTGCACTTTTGTGACCCAGAGAACTTATATCCTATACTTAGTGTATACCCAACACTGAAAATGTAATTCATTTACCCAATCTAAACATATTGAAAATGACCTTTTCTATCTGGGGGGAAAAAAAGGAAAGAAAAGAAAAAAATGGGGGAAAGGTGGAGGGAATACCTTCTCTCTCTCTCTCTCTCTCTCTCTCTCTCTCTCTCTCTCTCTCTCTCTCTCTCTCTCCTCTCTCTCTCTCTCTCTCTCATATGTCTTTTTATATACATAAGCCACTTTTCCCCTTATAAGGTGAGTGGCTGAGTAAAGGAATAATGCTCTGACTTTCTGGGAAGAGAAAGTACAGAGAGGGGGTCTCTCATTCCCTTCGCTCCGCCCCACTTAGTCTACTCTTACGACACGCAGGGGAACATGGAGGAAGTATTCTAGCCCCCTCCCTCAGGAGCTCATATATATTTATATGTGAGTGTGTACATATATACATGTATATATATGCATGTGTATGTCTATATGTATCAATAATTACTACTTTTGATTCGTAACTCTATCTATATACAAAAGCTGTAGTAATGATGATGGTGGTGATGATAATAATAATAATAATAATAATAATAATAATAATAATAATAATAATAATAATAATAATAATAATAATCATATAATAATAGATAATAATAATAATAATAATAATAATAATAATAATAATAATAATAATAATAATAATAATAATAATAATAATAATAAATAATAATCATGATAATAATAGCAATAGTAGTAATAATAGTAATAATGGATTAAGCTGACGTAATTCTCTCTCATGTACATAATTTGAAGGGTAGAGAAGGGGAAGGGCTTTCAGTCTTTCTTTTTCTTTTCCTTCCAAATTTCTCTTCCATTATATGGTGCTGTGTTTATGTGTATGTATGTATGTTTAGGTTTATATGTGTACGTATATGCGATTAATTACATGCACTTTCCTTTGTTGTGTTACCCTCAGATGACAATGATGTGTATGAGTATGCATGTATGCATCTTTATCTGTGGAAAGGACGAATAACTCCTTTTGCTGAAATGAATACCACAAACCCTCTCTCTCTCTCTCTCTCTCTCTCTCTCTCTCTCTCTCTCTCTCTCTCTCTCTCTCTCTCTCTCTCTCTCTCTCTCTCTCTCTCTCTCTCTCTCTCTCTCTCTCTCTCCTTGATATGTATGACTATGAAGCCCCAGTGGCGTTTCTATTGCTCATCTAATTAATGCATGCATATGTATATGTACCTACTTATTACTCTAACCTGAAAATTGTTATTCTATATCTGCTTCAAATTGTCTGCAGTAGTACTGTTGAAAAGTGGAAATTTAACTTAGATGATAGCACTCAACAAGGGCTATTGAAAATATTGTTACAAATATTACTCTTAATTAATAATCGCAGAGTGCTCATCTGCTATTAATACATGTAAACCATAATAATATTACTCTTAATTAATAATCGCAGAGTGCTCTTCTGCCATCAATCAATTATTACACTATATTTTATTATTAATTACTTGCTATGATATTTAAAATTAATTGCAAATTCTATTAATATTTTATTTATACATAACCAAATAGATTGTAATGTTTATCAACTGCAATATCACTGGGAGTGCCCATGTGCACATGTCCCCATGTACAGTTATCTGAATAAATAAAAACAAAAATATGGTGTTGTGCTTATGTTTGTATCCATGATGTGTGGGTGTATATGTGTATGTATATACAATTGTTTACATGCCCATGTATTTTTTCTTTTTTCTTTTCTTTTCCCTTTTTTATCATAGTACTCTCACCTATTTGTATAAATGTGCATAGGTGTATACATATACACGTGTGCATATGTGTACAAGTGTATGCATGCACACAAATGAAGAAGGCAGTGATGTATGCGTGGGGGGAGTTATATGTGCATGTGTACAAATGTGTGTACATATGTGCACATGTGTGTATGCATGTGTGGACTGGTGGATCTTTTGTCGTATCGGGGCCTGGTACTGCACTGTCTATGAGCTCTCAATGCTTGTACTGTTTATCAGCATGTCCTTCTTCTTTGTTGTGTCACCCTCAGATGGCGATGATCTGTAT
>JAXCGZ010006032.1:0-50000 GCA_037179515.1 Halocaridina rubra
TGAGTTACAGAAGTTTTTGGCTAAGGACCAGAAGCATTTGTCAGATATACAGATTAAAAAAAAATAAAGAAATTAACTCACTCCGTATATGGTGGACACCAGGTGTGTGGTGGTGGTGATCAGTGTGTTAAGCAATAACTATTTTCTGACTGGGATTTTCACCCTTATTGGAGTGACTTTCACATAGGTCCTTCGTATACTTGTACAGCAATGAATTATGACTCTCTCTCTCTCTCTATTTATTAAATTTATTCATTTATTATTGATTTATTTATTTATCACTCTATATATGGTGGACAACAGGTATATGGTGGCGGTGATCACAGTGCCAAGCCATAGCAAATTTTTGACTGGGAATTTCACCCTTACTGGAGTGACTTTTTCACATAAGTCCTTGTTGTACCAGTGTAACAATGAGCTATGACTCTCTCTCTTTATTCAATTTATTTATTTATTTATCTATATATATATATATATATAGAGAGAGAGAGAGAGAGAGAGAGAGAGAAGAGAGAGAGAGAGAGAGAGAGAGAGAGAGAGAGAGAGAGAAGAGAGAGAGAGAGAGGAGAGAGAGAGAGAGAGAGAGAGAGAAGAGAGAGAGAGGAGAGAGAGAAGAGAGAGAGAGCGAGAGAGAGAGAGAGAGAGAGAGAGAGAGAGGAGAGAGAAGAGAGAGAGAGAGAGAGAGAAGAGAGAGAGAGAGGAGAGAGAAGAGAGAGAGAGAGAGAGAGGAGAGAGGAGAGAGAGAGAGAGAGAGAGGAGGAGAGAGAGGAGAGAGAGAGAGAGAGAGAGAGAGAGTCATAATTAATTGCTTTACAAGTACAACAATGACTTATGTGGAAAATCACTCCAATAAGAGTGAAAATCCCATTTTGTTGTTGTAGTTCATACTGGGTGAAGAGAGACAGAAGCACATGGCAGCATAGTGGGAAACTGCCTCAGAGGCGGCCACTTAGTTACTAAACTGAACAATTTTTGTTTTCACTTTTTCTCGTGTGTGTGTTATTCGCGGAATTAGATTTTTTTACTATTATTTTCAAGATGCGTTATTCCAATTTCGCGTTGCTAAAACGTGTGTAAATAGCGAGGAGATTGTACTGTAATGCCATTATTAAATTATTATTTCTGTATTAAATTCATTAATATTATATATTTCATGTTTTATGTAGTAGTTAAGTAAATACTGCACAGTACTGCATATGTATGAACATGGGGTCTTCACTTTACGTCAGGGTTCCATTCCTGACAACTGACTTAAAGCGAATTTCGACTTAAAGTCGGAACACACCTATATTTTGAGCCTAGGTCTGAGGAGACTGGGGCAGGTGAGTCTGGAGAGGCAAAAGATTATACAGTACATAATCCATAGAAGTTCTCATTGTAAGATAATAGTAAAACTACACTACAAGTACAGTATACTAGATATAAAAATATTAAAGTACACTACAGTAATACAAAACCGCACAATACAATATGTCTTACCTTTACTTACGAGATTGCTTTACACACTGGAAGGGGCATTGTAAGGAACGGTAACTACCTCCCTATTTATTTCTTCTAACACACTAGGAAACTTCTGCAGCTTTCATCACTACTAGCTTGCAGCTTTACCTTACACCTTAGCTTATGCAAAATTAGCATGACTATCAAAACAATTAAAGCAACACCTAATGGCAACAAACTCTTCACTTTCACTCCCTTTTCCAACTGTTTTACTATTCCATCTTTAATTTCCATGGTGATGGCTTTTCTCTTCTTCATAGCACTGCCAATATAACTATCACCACTATGCTTGGGAGATATAGTAATGTCAGTAACGAGCGTAACAAACGAGAGAGAACGAAAATGAGGCACAATATGGTGTTGCGAGTGAAAACTGAGCTGTGGTTCCTCTTCTTCTAATGCCGTGTGACACTATTTTTACACTACGCTCAACAAACTTTCGCTTAAAATCATATTTACGGCTATGTGTTTAGTAATTTATTTTTTTAATTCAAAACACTCCTTCAATATAACCAAATAAATATATAAAGCCATTCACTTAATATATAGAAATACAGCTGTGCTGGTACTGGTGCCTATCCTATCCCATCAAAGTTGAAGAAATTACGGTTCTTCGTCTTCAAATGTCGCGTGATGCCATATTCTTACATGACGTGCAACATACTACAGTATATCGAACAAATTTGTATTTAAAGCTATGTGTTTGGCATTTTTTATTTGAAATAAACAATCCTTCAATATAACCAAATATATACAAATATAAGTAAATAGAGCCATTAACTTGAAAAATGCGAATACAATACAGCTGTGCTGCTAGCTGTGAAAACTCAGTTCACTTTTTATGCGTGTTTAAAATCCGCAAAATTGGAATGACACCCCCCAAAAATAATAGTAAAAACATGAGAAATTCACAAATAATGCCCATGCAAAAAATTCTAAAAAAAAATTTTCATTTTAGTAAATAATCGACCGCCTCACAGGCACTTTTCCGCCAAGCTGGCATGTGCTTCTGTGTCTCTTTACCCAGTATACTGCGCGGATATATTGCTTGTTATAACTGTGTTTGTGTTAAGGTTTGTATATCGTCAGGGAAAAAGCATCCGAGAGCGCATCAGCTGATACAGAGGCGGCAAAACGTTTGCAGATAGAGGTTCGTTTTCCCGCATCCTCCTCCTCTTCTACCGCTTAATGCGATTGGATATTATGGAGAGAATGGAAAAAATGCTAAGTACTGTACATGGATGAGCATTAAAAACAAACAGCAAACAAACTTACCATATAATATCGTCAGGGAAATAGAGTGTGAGAGCGCATCAGCTGATACGGAGGCAGCAAACGTTTGCAGATAGAGATTCGTTCTCCCGCATCCTCCTCCTCTTCTACCGCTTAATGCGATCAGATATTATGGAGAGAATGGAAAAAAAGCATTAAGAACAAACAGCAATCAAACTTGCGATATAATATCGTCAGGGGTATAGCGTGCGAGAGTGCATCAGCTGATACGGAGGCGGAAAAACGTTTGCAGATAGAGATTCGTTCTCCCACATCCTCCTCTTCCTCTACTGCTTAATGCGATCGGATATTATGGAGAGAATGGAAAAAAAGCATTAAGAACAAACAGCAAACAAACTTGCCATATAATATTGCCAGGGAAAAAGCGTGCTACAGTAAAAGCATTTGCAGATAGAGGTTCGTTCTCCCGCATTCTCGTGCTCACCACCACCATGCACGTCCCAGTGTATGCCTGTTGCCCACCGCATAATAGAGTGCATTAATTTGTTTACTGTACAGTAAATCTCTATATCTTTTATACTGTACACTATTTGCATGTTAATATATATAACTACAGGTCTTTCTGCTTTGTTATGAACTTACAAAATATGTGTTACTTATCTTATATCTTTGGTATAGTGTGTCTATGTACGGTTGTGAAATGTATCTATGCCCATTATTATTGTTTCTTATGGAAAATGACTCGTTACATAACGCAACTATTACATTACGCGGCACTTCTGAGATCCTATCTTCGCATTATTCAAAAAACTAGGTGCACATATATATCCAGCTAAAGCTCTAATGACATCATACTTTTAATGAAGTTTAAAGTATGTAATCACTGCAAATGAGTACAGTACACAATATGGCGGATGAGAGGTTGAGAAGCAATGCCTTTACAACAGAGCTTCTCTTGAAAATGCGTTCTTATTGTGCTATCCTATTGGTTTCTCTCTTTCTCCAAAATCAATATTTGTTCTTGTTTTGTATAAAAAAGAAATTACTGATGCTGGTCAAGTATCAAATAGCATTTTTCTTTTTTATGATTGTGACACCAGGACGGGCCAAAAAAAAAAAAAATAAATAAATAAATCTACCCTCATGAAGCCTGGGTACGAAGAAAACAAAAAGAGAAACAGAGATGAGGTGTTGTGACTTGTCAGATGTGAAGCGATAATAAGACATGTGTAACGAATATCCAACATATTCGGTGTTGATGTAGGTATAGAAAGAGAACCATAACTGAAGGAAGACTTAACATCGAACTGTCCAGGACAGTCTTATTTAAGTCCACAAGACCCTTCAGATGTAGTACTGCATCCTTCAAAAAGCGGATCTATCGTCATCTCAGGGACTAGTCCTCCATATCTCTGGGTTCTCTCTACTTTGACTGTTTTTTCAGTCCGTCATTTTCCTTAGTGTGACATTACTTCATCTCTGCCTTTTCCTTAACCTTTTTTCTTTTTCATCTTGGTGTTTTCTCTTGCCAGGGCCTTTATTGATGAGGGCAGTTTTTGCCTGTCCCGGTGTCACACTCGTAAAAAAAAAAAAAAAAAAATTCTTCACTTTTCATCTGTTTCCATTTGGAGTAAATTCTGAAACTTGACTTTTTTTGTACTTCATTTATCCCAATGGTAAGAGAATTGCTTTTAATTTTCCTTTTCATATCCTGTTTCGTAATAGATTTCAGTTCTTCATAGGTGATATACACTTTATCTATAAATACTTTGGTAGATATTGCCCAATAATCCTTTTTTCATGTTTCATTATTCGGCTATTACTCTGTCATGAGTTATTTCTTTGATTTTCTACTATATACAGTACTTGACATTGTATTCCGAAGGCCAACCTCAACAAACTTTTTTGCATAAATATCGTATTTACGGCTATGTATTTGGTAATTTTCTAAATAAATCAAATCTAATTCCTTCAAATAACCAAGTACATAAACAAATAAATTAATAAAAGCATTAACTTGACACATACGTATACACCAATGCTGTGTGACTATTCTTTCGCCAACCTCAGCAAGCCAGTTTGCATACAGATCATATTTATGGCTATGTACAGGATTTGGTAATTTTGTAAACAAATTAACTCCAATTCCTTCAATTAGCCAAATACATACACAAATAAAGCCATTAACTTGATATATACATATAGAACAGTGTTGCTACATGCATATTCATCTGCCAGGCTTACAAACTGTTCAGTGCACAAAGTTTGAATTTACCAAAGAAGCCAGGTAGGTCGAAAAATTTATTATGGTCCTCTGTCGTAATGGCGGAAACACGTAACTCGGAATGAGGTAAATCGGGTACCCCCTGTGTATATATATATCACATAAATAAGCATAGTCCTAATAGCATTAATTGCCAGTGTTCCATACTACAATTGACAAAATGTTAACAATACTGACTGTAATTCAGTGATGAATTGTGTTAAGGATACAGTGACTTACCTCTTGAGAGAAGATGACGCATGCCAAACATCATCAGGGTCAATCCCCGCGACATCTTTGTTTAGGGCAGTACAAAATATTCCACGTTCCAAGTACGTCGTGTACCACGTGAGGATTCCCATCATAATAAAATAGGAAATAACGCACACGCACATAACAGTCCTAACAGGAAAAAAGAAATAAGTACATAATAAAATGAAAATAAATATTAAAATTACATGAGTTAAGAAAGAGAGTATCATCTTTATTGAGACCCAATTAGCCTATGACTTGATCAGTCTATTGCAATGATATGTAACCAAAAACAGGAGACCATTTAGGAAAGAGAAAATTTCAATGAATTGAAAGAGTAAACATACATACAGTGTACTTACACTTTCATTTAAACAGACGCTCCCCTACTTACAAATAACGGAGTTATGAATGCTCACAGATAAGAATAAAAGCCTACCCAATATTCATCCATATACTAATGCATGTATTACTGTATTATATTACATAATTACATTATAATTACTTTATTAAATTTAATTAATACTGTATACTTTATGTTTTATGTAGAAGTTAAGTGTCTTTAGCATAAGTATTGTACAGTACTTTTTTAACCTAAACACAACTTACAAACAATTCTACTTATGAATGGACATCTGGATCCTAACTCGTTTGTAAGTAGGGGCGTGTTTGAGAAGCTCCTCTACTTACAAACAACCGAGTTATGAACATTCACAGAAATGAAGAAAAACCTACTCATTATTTATCCATGTATTAATGTATGTATTACTGTACTGTACTGTAAAATTACAATTTTATTAATGTTATAAATTTCATTAATACTGTATACTTTATGTTTTATGTAGTGGTGTATATACAGTCAACTCACTTTTTACGTGTGTTTATAGTATGCGAAATAAAAATGACACCTCCAAAAAATAATAGTAAAAAAATACGAAATGCGCACGTGAAAAATTAAAAAAAAAAAAAATTTCATTTTTAGTAAAGAAGCGACCGCCTCGAAGGCACTTTCTCGCCACGCTCCCATGTGCTTTCATGGCCAGTAAATGCCCAGGAAAAGACTGTGAAAGCACTTCTACTCCCAAAAGAGTGAGAAAGGCAATAAACCTTGAAGTAAAACTTTAAGTAAAGCCCGTTATGAGCATGGTGAGAGTACAGCGGCCATAAAACGCAGTGAAAGCAAGTTGCTCACTATCTGTGAAAATGTGAAAAGACTTAAGAAAAGTGCGAAAGCTGGTGTTAGCTTAACTTCGCTTAAGATAGCTTAACTTTGCTTAAGACTTCATATTCTCGATCGGATATTATGGAGAGAATGGAGAAAATGCTACGTACGTGGATGAGCATTAAGAACAAACAGCAAACGAACTTGCCATATAATATCAGCAAGGAAATAACTCCATCGTATATAGAGTGAGTACACCTGTGTAATTCCTCACGTTTTTTTTATGTAATATTTATAATACCATACTACAGTATTATATTCAGGCATTGTGTAATAAAAAAAATTAGTTTTCTAGTATTGCTTTTCATTTCTTTTAAATTAGATATATTTATTTTTGCAGCTAGTGGTTGGCTCACCCACTTCCTCCTCTTTTCCTCCTCCTCCTACCATTTATATCACCTGCTCACCTCCACCACGCTCGTCATCTGTTGCTCGCCGTATATAGAGTGAGCAGAATATGTATAATATTTACTTACATCATTACTGTAATTCAAGCATTTCATGATGAAAAAAAAATTTAGTTTTCTAGTCTTGCTTTTATTAATTTTTTGTTACAGTATTTTTATTTATTTTTGCATCTAGGGGTTTGTTCTAACGCTTATCCCTCCTCTTCTCCTACCGCTTATGTCAAATGCTCGCCGCCACCACGCTTGTCCCAAGCCTGTTGCTCACCGTATATAGAGTGAGTAAAATGTGTTTTATATTTTCTTTTGTTATAGTAATTCAGACATTGCATAATGAAAAATTTAGTTTTCTAGTCTTAATTTTGTTAATTGTTTTTTACGTTTTCAGATAGGGGTTCGTTCTCCTCTTCTCCTACCGCTTATGTCAAGTGCTCACCAGCACCACGCTCATCCCATGCATGTTGCTCCCATATATAGAGTGAGTAAAATGTGTTTTACATTCAGGCATTGTATAATGAATCTTTTTTTCTTTTTTTAGTCTTGCTTTGGTTATTTTTTACTTTTATTTTATATTTGTTTACGTTTGCAGATAGACGTTCGTTCTGCCACATCCTCATCCTCTTCTCCCATAGCTTAAGCTACGTGCTCACCGCCACCACGCGCGTCCCAGTGTATGACTGTTGCCCACAGCATAATAGTGTGTGTTAATTTGCGTACTGTACACTAAATCTGTATATTTTTTATACTGTACACTATTTGTATATTAATATAAATAACTACAGATCTTTCAGCTTTGTTATGCACTTATAAAATGTGTTACTTATCTTATATCTTTGGCATATTGTGTTTATGCACGGTTGTGGAACGTATCTATGCCTATTATCATTGTTTCTTAAGGAAAATGACTGGTTACATTAAACGAATTTTACATTACCCATGCCTTCTGAGAACCTATCCTCGCATTGTTCCAAGAGGTGAGAGTATATATATATATATATATATATATATATATATATATATATATATATATATATATATATATATATATATATATATATATATATATATATATATATATATATATATATATATATATACCTAGTTCTTAAAATAACACAAAGATAGGTTCTCAGAAGTGCCGCGTATTTTAATTTTCGCATAAGTTAACATGTCATTTTCCATAAGAAACAATGATAATGGGCATAGATCGTGCCACAACCTTCCATAGACACACTATACCAAAGATATTAGATAAGTAAAATATATTTTGTAAGTACATAACAAAGCAGAAAGACCTGTAGTTATTTATATTAACATGCAAATAGTGTACAGTATAAAAGATATACAGACTTACTGTACAGTAAACAACTTAATGCACTCTGTTATGCGGTGGGCAACAGGCATACACTGGGACGTGCATGGTGGCGGTGAGCACGAGGAACAAACGTTTTGCCGCCTCCGTATCAGCTGTTGCACCCTGGCCTGCTATTTCTCTGACGATATTATATCAAAAGTTTGTTTGCTGTTTGTTCTTAATGCTTATTTTCAATTCTCTTCATAATATTCTATAGCATTAAGCAGTAAATGAGGAGGAGGATGCGGGAGAACAAACCTCTATCTGCAAACATTTTGCAGCTTCCATATCAGCTGATGCTTATAACTATTCAGGCACAATATCTTACTCATAAAATATTTATTTACTCACCCTATTTGGGGTTTATCTAATTTTCAAGATTATAGTATTGTTAATATTCCTTGGTTCTAAAGACTATTATATCTTCTTTACATATCGACCATACTGCACAAAATCTTAACGTAAACAAAAAATCAGCTGAGACAAAATGAAAACTATACATTTCGCTACAAAGAAAACGTATTTCGTACTGTACATAGGAAACTTAAATGAAATACAGTACATATATTCTCTACACGCTATTCCCCTGACGATATTATATCGAAAGTTTGTTTGCTGTTTGTTCTTAACGCTTTTTTTCAATTCTCTTCATAATATTCGATCGCATTAAGTGCTAGAAGAGGAGGAGGATACGGGAGAACAAACCTCTATCTGCAAACAATTTGCTGCTTCCGTATCAGCTGATGCTTATCACTATTCAGGCACAATATCTTACTCATAAAATATTTATTTACTCACCCTATTTGGGGTTTATCTCATTTTCAAGATTATAGTATTATTAATATTCCTAGGTTCTAAAGATTATTCTATCTTCTTTACATATCGACCATGCTGGACGAAATTTTAACGTAAACAAAAAATCAGCTGAGACAAAATGAAAACTATACAATTCGTATATATTCTCTACACGCTATTCCCCTGACGTTATTATATTGAAAGTTTGTTTGCTGTTTGTTCTTAATGCTTTTTTTCAATTCTCTTCATAACATTCGATCGCATAAAGCGGTAGAAGAGGAGGAGGATGCGGGAGAACGAACCTCTATCTGCATACATTTTGGCGCTTCCATATCAGCTGATACACCCTTGCACGCTATTTCCCTGATGATATTATATCAAAAGTTTGTTTGCTGTTTGTTCTTAATGCTTTTTTTCAAATATCTTCACAATATTTGATCGCATTAAGCGGTAAAAGAGGAGGAGGATGCGGGAGAACGAACCTCTATCTGCAAACGTTTTACAGCTTTTGTATCAGCTGATGCACAATCGCATGCAATTTCCCTGACGATATTACTGTATATTGAAAGTTTGTTTGCTGTTTGTTCTTAATGCTTTTTTCCATTATCTTCATAATATCCAACGCATTAAGTGGTAGAAGAGGAGGAGGATGGCAGAAAAGTGCCTCCGAGGCGGTCGATTATTTACTAAAATTAATTTTTTTTCGAAATTTTTTGCATGGGCGTTACTTGCGAATTTTGTATTTTTTTACTATTATTTTTGATGGGTTTTATTCCAATTTTGCGGATTATAAACACGCGCTTTTACTTTAAGCTAGCCCTCATTATGGCTCCTATAAAAGTGAAAAGCATCGCAGTGGAAACGAAAAAAAGAACAGCTAAACATGAGAACGTTCGTGTTTCTGCTCTTGTCAAGCAGTGTGACATGGCAAAATTGGCTATCTGTACTATTTTAAACAATAAAGAGGTCTTAAAGCCGGCTGACGTGACTAAAGGAGTGACTATTTTAATGAAGCATAGGTCTCAAATCATAGAAGAGGAAGAATGAACATTGTTAGTTTGGATAAATGAAGAAGAGCTTGCTGGAGATAGTGTTTGTGAGTCTATAATATGCGCAAATGCTCTACAGTTACACCAAGATTTAGTAAAGAACACTCCGAGTGCTAGTGGTGCTAAAACTTACGAATTTAAATCAAGCAGAGGATGGTTTGAAAACTTTTGTCGACGAACAGGAATTCATAGTGTTGTTCGGAGTGGAGAGGTGGCTAGTTCGGACCAAGAGGTGGCGGATGTCTATGTGCTAGAATTCGTTAAATTTATCGAAAGTGAAGGTTACGTCCCGCGGCAAGTTTTCAACTGTGATGAAACAGGACTATTTAGGAAAAAATGCTTAAAAGGACTTACATAACCCAAGGCACAACCTGGACACAAACCAATGAAGGACAGGCTTATACTTTTATGGTGCGCTATTGCAAGTGGGCTAAAACTTTGAAAATCCACGCATTTTTAGCACAATTGTTGAAGGCTAAACCTTAGGTAATGTGGAGGTGGAATAGCAAGGCTTGGGAAACACGTATCCTATTCAAAGAATGGTTGGCTTATACTTTTATGATGTACTAATGTAAGTGGGGTCTGAAAGATTAAGCCTCTTTTAAGCTATAACTCTGAAAATCCGTGCATTTTTTGCACAATAATTTGTTGAGGGCTAGACTTTAGGTTATGTGGAGGTTGAATAACAAGGCTTGGGAAGCACGTATCCTATTCAAAGAATGGTTGACTGAAGCTTCTGCGCCAGCTGTCATGAAATATCTTGTAAAAACGGTTTGCTCCTTAAGTGTCTTCTGATAACAGACAATTCTCCTGCCCATTCTCCAGGTTTGGAGGAAGACTTTGCTACTGAATATGACTTCATAAAAGTCTAATTTCTGCCCCCAAACACCACTCCTTTCCTCCAGCCCATGGACCAGCAAGTCATTTCAAATTTTAAGAAACTGTATACGAAGGGTCTATTTGCCATCAGGTCATCAACGACACGGATTTGACCCTGCGTGAATTCTGGAAAAACCACTTCAATATCCTCAACTACATAGGCCTCACTGACAAGACATGGAAGATCTCTTACAGCATATTGCAGTCCGCCTGGAGGAAACTTTGACCAGGTTGTGTGGCTAATAAAGACTTCGAGGGTTTCAAGGGGGAGAGGGCTGTTATTATAATGAGGGAGATTGTGGCCACAAGCAAAAATTTGGTCTTGGATGTCAATGAGGAGGATGTGGAGGAGCTGCTGGAGGACCACAAAGAACTCACCACCAAAAAATTGATCGAGTTGCAACGTGAACAGGCGAAGACTATCCAAGAGGAGCAATGAGTGGAGGAGGGTGATGAAAGGGTAAAGGTCTCAAGTGAAAAGTTTAAAGGAATTTTTAGTAATTGGAGTGAGGTGCAGGCTTTCATCGATACTCATCACTCAGACAAAACAGTGAGCAACAGAGCAGTGAACAGTTTAAATGACAATGCGAGGTCTCATTTCAGAAAATTTATCAACAATGACATATATCTCTGGATCGTTTTCCTGTGACAATACCAGCAAGAGAACCACCTCCCAAGAGAGAACATACATGCAAAGAAAACACCAGAAATACAGGCTGTACCAGAACAGTTAACCGATATTTTTAAGGAAGGGAACTCTGTTTTGAAAGAGTCCTCCTCCTCCTCCACGTGTGCCAGCATCTATCAACCACAAAGGCAAATACTGTTCCATGTTTTATTTTAGTACAGTAGAATATACTGTACAGTATTTATCTTTAATTAAGGTTATTTTCCTTTAATTTACACATTTTTGTAACATATAAACTAAAAAAAAATTCAGAAGGTATATTTCTGGGGCTGGGAACGTAATACTTGGATTGACATTAATTTCGATGGGAAAAGTTGTTTTGAGTTACGAACATTTCAACTTACATATGGGGTTAAGCTATGGATTAAGTTTGTGACTAGAAGTACAACTGTATGTTAATGTCCAGATTTGATATTTGTGTAAAAAACTTTAAGAAGAATATTGGAAAACTTAAATACTCTCCCTTCTCTTCCTGAAAATACAACTAAATCAGTGTCAAAGCATTCATTCATAAGCTTTTCAATTCCAAGGTATTATCTTCAAACACTTATAATGCCGTAAAAACATACAAAAATCTCCAATAGGCTTAACAAGGGAAGTACTTGGATACTACTGTCTACTGATAACAGAAATATTTTTATCTACAAATAACTTTAGTTAAAGAACTGGCCTTGACCAGGATTAGTACCTACAGCAGGTTGACAATTTGTACCTGTACGTACGGAGTTACCAACCGTCCACTGAAGGTTTTGATATTATTTAAGAGTGAGGCAAGAAAATTAGAGAAAAATTAACAGACATTCTTTAGTAGTACATTCATTCCCTGTCTTCACACCTAAGAGACTATAACTATTTCTTAAGACGCCCACTGAGTACAGCAACACTTTACATATGCTGACGGATTGACAATACATTGTAGCTTCAAATCCTGGTCAGAGGATATTATATGTTCCATCTGTTACAAACATGGTAATATGCTGAGCTGAATACCACAGATGACTAAAAGAGGAATTCATTGTGAAAACAAAAAAATGTGAGGTTAGAAAGTAAGAGTAGAATGACAATAGACTCTTAAGAGAGTGAATTGATTTCGACCCCAATGAGTTACTAGAGAGGTGGTGCAGTTAGTAATTCCTTATGTCCACTCTAGAACGGTCAGTGTCTTGTAAGGTTTGAATACTCGTCAGATGATATAATAATAATAATAATAATAATAATAATAATAATAATAATAATAATAATAATAATAATAAATGCACGTGTTTATCTGAATATTATAAATAATATTTTTCCTGTTTTCATAAAAGTTTATTCTCCACATACAAAAAATTTCATTTTTTTTTTTGTAAAATCTGTAAACATTTCCATTTACTAAATATAATCAGTACTACTAGTATTAAATCTAAGTGAATAGTGTATATATATTTTTCAATTCTCTCTCGAGTTACAATGTCCACTTTCAGAGAGAAAAAGTTCTAAAACATAAGCAAATACAAGAAGCAATATACTTTACCTAGACTGAGGAAAAGGATATAACCAATCCCACAGAAGAGCAAATACAGAGAATCCTACAGCCACTGTGGATATAATGAGGCGGCCATCCAGCAACTTGTGACTCTCAACATAGCTAAATCGACTCAACAACACCTGATGAGAGTCAACAATTCCAGTGACTTGGTTAAGAAACATACACAAATGAATTTTCAACATATATAACAAGCATTTTCAGAAAGGAAAAGTTCTTTTCTGAGTCTCCAAAAAGCCTGTCAAGTCTCTCTCTCTCAGGTGAGGATGTGGTCAATCCATAATCAATTTATTCTCAAAAAATTTACAGAATTATTAAATAGTTTCAGCCAAAAACTCACGTTGGTGATCCATTTTACACATTCTACAAGGGTAGGAGGTGAAGGTGCAAGCTCAGGGAGACTGCAGAATACATCTACCCTCCATTTCGTCAGCATTAACATTATTTTTGCAAGATTAATATTTTCTAGAAACAAATATGGGGAAGGAAGGTGGGTGCTGACAGGCCGATGAAAACTCAGAAAGATACGTTCTACCTTTTAAAGAGCAACCCAATTCTGGATTGCCTATGCCTCCACTAAAGAGAGAAACTCTTGACAGGGTTAATGGATAAAAACAGAAAAAACGCTAATTATTTACAGTACATACAGAACTTGCTGGGTATTGCATTATTGCAATAAGCTACAGGTTATAAAAGCATATACTGTACAGTATTATTCAACTAAAAAAAATTCAAAGTAACTTCAGTACCTACATAGATGTTTCTGTATGTCTTTACCTAAAAAAAAACGCAATTATAAAAACTTCCTTACATCTTTGACAGCATCATCGAGTGCATTCTTCAAGGCATTTCCATCCCACTTATTAACCTTTGGAGGGTTTTCCTCCATTGTCTGAAAGGAAAATAAAAAGTTTAAAATAATTAGTAAACTAATTCTTTATGACTACTATGTAAGAGTATCTGGGCTCTATTACAGAACAAGGACCTGACAACAATAAGAATGGGTTTCTTCAAAATTAACACATACAAGAGAATATTAAAGACTTAAGATAATCTGGTGATAGAAAATTAAGATATAAATTGAAACTAATTTTTTAAAAGGTTTCTGAGGACACCACAATTTCTTTATGCATGAAAGTTGCAGGATGGGTGTGTCTGTCCTGTACATTATCCGAGATCAAGAAGATACTTTTTCACTATTCATTCCACATATCTAAAAGTTTACTCCATCATCTTGCTGAACTGACATGGGCTACCACATGAAACATCATTACCTTTAATGGCCTAAAAATGGAAATAAATTCGGTCTTAATACACCAAAGATTAATACAGTATAGCCTAACTGAGGCACTCTACAAAAATGAGGCAAGCAGCCCATAGATCGAAATTAAGTTTGTCACCTGTCTGGCTGGAAAATGGTGTATGGAGCATTAGGTGTTAAAAACTTGCCCTAATATGGTACCAGAGAGGTTCTGCAAGGCAACATTTCAAAAAATTGCATACTAAGCTGTACTACATTGTTCCTTTCCAATGAATGGACGTATAGAGGTGAGAAGAGCACCCTGGGATCAAAGGACTGTATCTTCCAAATACATGAGTCGATATCTGCCCCTGGTGGACACTGAAGAAAAATTCATAATACTCAAATCCCAGCTTCCCTTCTATACACTCTCCTTTCAGGGAACTAATGCAGTAAAGCCACTTTAGCTCCCATACCCCATAATGACCTCAGTAGTGAGAACAACAATTTCGTGGACATAGAAGGCGAATCTTCATAATTAAGTTTATACAATTAAGAGCTGACAATATATAAAGAGGGTCTGAAAGGGCAAGAGTGCCAAATTGGGAAGGAAGTTTGGGAAAAACATTTAACCCCGTTGCGATACTACAGCTGTAGGCATTTGAACTTGAATAGGACTGTCCAGGACAGTTCGATGTTAAGTCTTCCTTCAGTTACGGTTCTTTTTCTATGCCTTACACTGCATATTCTTAGATATTCATTACACACCTCTTGTTATCTCTTCACATCTGACAAGTCATTACACTCTCCATTTTTTTTCTCTTTACTTTAGGTATTCTTCGTGCCCAGACCTGATGAGGGCTGTTTTATTTTTTATTTTTTGGTCCATTCTGGTGTCACAATCATAAAAAAAAAAAAAAAAAATAAATTCAGATAGTGTGATAGTATACTTTCACTCCACATCCAAACAATATGAATATGCAAAACAATGAAGAAACATTCAAAAAACAAAAATATCAATTATCAACGCATTTCTTAACTAGGGATGAACTATCTACCTAACCTTAATCTAATACTGTAGTATAAAGTGACTTATGTTAAAGGTTTATTGAAAGGCAGAGGCAAGGGACAGTAAATAATAAGACAGACTTATTTAAAATCATCGATCCCAACTCACTGCCCATTATAATTGGTAAGGATATGAAAAAGTGCAAGCTAATCCAACTCCAGGCCAGGATTGAGCCTGGAGCTAATATATTACCAACCCCGACCAGGACTGAACCTGGAGCTAGTATATTACCAACCCCAGGCCAGGATTGAACCTCCAGACTCTACAACTGTGCCACGATTAAATTTTTTCCTAAATGAGGGTGTGAAAGCAAATACTAACCAAGAAAAGTGAACATGTCACAAAAACTATCAATTGTTGTTGAAAGTGAATATTAAAACCATTGTAAACAAAGAAAAAACACTCTAAAACCATAATGTAAATGATCAATTCATTGGGGTGTGAAAGTAAACATATGTCAGCTAAGGTTTTCCTAGCCTATCTAACCTATTAACATATTGTGTCTTGCTAGATTAATCGGGGTTGGGGTGGCACACCGCCCAACCATTCCACTTTGGGTATACCCCACAAACCTACCCCACATACCAGTATCCCAAATCGGTAAATTTTTAGAAGAGGGGATTATTCTCTTATAATAAAACCGCATTTTTCTGATCGTTTACGTTGTGAAATAAACGAATCTGAACTCCTTTTCTGGCGCTAAAAAATTTTTGGTGCGTCCTAACCTATCCTAGGGAAATGCGTTTGGCCTAATCGGGGGGCTTCGCCCCCGGACCCTCTAAGGGGAACAATGTTTTTTTGCGCCAGAAATGGAGTTCAGATGCGTTTGTTTCACAATGAAATCTATCAGAAAAATGTGGTTTTATTATTGTAAGAGAATAATCTCCTCTTCTAAAGTATACCGGTGATAACGCTAAAACGGTTTAAGACCAGCCCAATCCAAAGCAATATGAGTTTTGAACTCAAAACCAGTATCCTTGAAAAAAAAATATTGGTCATAATTTGTTTCTGTTCGCTATGAAATATAAATCAACACAAATTCCTATCGGCAACTTACTCCAGTCGTTTTTTCGGCCATTACTAAAGTAAATGTGACAGCAAGACTTCGGCAGCTGTTTTCCTGTTTACAGTCACCAAATTGACACTTCTTTTGCTCCTCCCTCCAGTGGCTACATCAAAGATACTCACTTTGGAAAGAATTAAAACTCTCTCTCTCTCGAGCATCACCTATAACTTTGTTCAATGCTAATAGATGGCGCCCTACGCATGATTTTGTAAATATACTACTACTACTACTACTACTACTAAATAGAATTATAATAATACTAATAATAATAATAATAATAATAATAATAATAATAATAATAATATTAATAATGATAATAACAGTAGTTCAACAATACAACTTTTAATACTATGGCTAGTCTTAGAAGCATGGGTGCCTCCCAAGGAATGGGAGCCCATTGGATTAGCCTTGTTATCCTATTGGATAATCAGCTACTGAGGACAACTAATTACTCATTATTTAACGTATAAGAACGGTCAATAATCACGGTAAACATGAGTGTCTGGTAGCATCTCACGAGAGCAATAAACTTTTTGTAAGAAAATCCCACAAAACTCCCCTCGTTAGTCGCTAGGAACAATTATGTATAGCGAGTTTTGTTCGCATATGTACGTAGAAAAAAAAGGTCTTGAAATATATTCAAGACAGATGGACTATAAATACAATCTGAAACATCTCAGCACTTCGTCCTTTCATTTTTCTTTCGTAGGTAAACTCTTTTTTTAGATACTGTGTGTGTGTGTGTGTGTGTGTGTGTGTGTGTGTGTGTGTGTGTGTGTGTGATTACCTAATTGTGTTTACGGGAAAGAGCCCAAAGCTCGTATCTTCCCGTCTCCTGATCGGTTCCATGTGTGTATATATATATATATATATATATATATATATATATATATATATATATATATATATATATATATATATATATATATATATATATATATATATATATATATATATATATATATATATATATATATATATATATATATATATGCTACCCCCCAATTAAAGGGGGAAACAGCCAAGGTATATATATATATATATATATATATATATATATATATATATATATATATATATATATATATATATATATATATATATATATATATATATATATATATATATATATATATATATATATATATATATATATATATATATATATATATATATATATATATATATATATATATATATATATATATATATATATATATATAATGCAATAACGTTAATAAGTTGTCTTCAAACCGATGTACCGTTACGAGCGTTGTTTTTAATTGGTTGATCCACAGCCAATAGCTTTGGGAAACGTACAGGTTACTCAACAGATACTTAGGAAAAGACAATTGACTGAATCACACGTGTGCAACAGCGCCATCTATTGGTGGTAGCCTCTGTATATTGGTAATATTTACGTGAAAGAAGATTGTATTAAAGGGCTAAACAGACGATCAATATTACTGACAGTATTTCCCTGTACTGTCATTATTACTGTCGGTGTGTCCATCATATGGACGTAGTAGTTCACACCAATAGAATAGTGTCAGTATTTTTACTGACAGTAATAATGATCCTCTGTACCCCCCCTTAAGAGTTTTTGTTTTCACTTTAGCGCATTTCATTAAAAAAAAGAAAAATACAGGTTTTTTCACTTAGCGCATTTCATTGATCAAATATAATTACCAAAGCAAAAAAAAAAATACCCTAAGGAGGAAGAATAGTAGCATAACCATTAATAAATCCATAAAATAACTACCTAATTGTACTTACGGAAAAGAGCTCGTAACTCCCCGTCTCCTAGTCGGTTCCATTTTTGTACTTAGTGATGCTTATCATTCATATACCAAAGCCATATTCAACCTTATAAGGGGGGGGGTGGATAGGTCAAAGAAAATATTTTGACTTTTTGTGGGAAGTAAATACAAAGGAGGGGATTCCCATTCTCCTAGCTCTGCCTCATTTAGTCGACTTTTACGACACGCAGGGGAACACGGAGGAAGGGAAAGACAGCATTTTAGGTGCAACAAGCGGAAGCAACTAAAAAAAAAAAAAAATACGGGCAAAATAGGTTACTGGCGAACAATCTCCAGAACATTCTTTGCGTTGCAGGAGACGGAATTTTAATTATTCAAATAATAAAGAAGCTACTGAAATGCATCTAGACAGGCTAATGACATATCAGCAGGGTCAAATGTATGACAAAATTATTAGCAAAAGCAATTTTTATAGTATATCATAATTTATCAATAGCTATTTTATAATAAGAAAATTGCATAAATAAATAACATATTTACAAGATACGTCATCACTACACGAGAGAAAAGCACAGAACAAAGAAATTGGAGGGAGATTTTTATATTGGGATCATGCTTTCTACACGTACAAGAATATTAAACAAGATATATTTAAAATTAGCCATAAGATGAAATATAAATGGCATATAATCATAATCTGCAAAATGCTAGGAGTAAGAATTATTCTAGTAAAAGACAGCTAAAAGTTACTTAATTAACTAATAAGGCATCTACTACAGCCTCTGGTGACTTTGAGCAAAATACTCTGGCACGCACCCTTTGTTTTTGGTCTTACTTTATCCCAACACTTTAATCTTAGTCTTGGAGCACACTTCTGGCCTTTACTTTGTATTCACAGTATTCGTTATGTATTTCCTAAAGAGAGTTTTTCAGAGCTTCAAGACGATTCATGACCACAAGTATAATCTATTCCTCTGAGTTCAGCATATTACTTGCTTTGTTTACTCTTTTAATAATATCATTCCCAAGTATTGGTAACTTAGGAGGGGGTGGAAAGTAGTGGCATGGGACAATGTGAGGAGGGTACCTAAGAGTTTTCATTGGGTTTTGGAAATGTGATAATTACACCATGCATCTAGATGCTGGGTATAGTGTTGTGAAAGAAGCTATAGCTTAATATATTTGTGAGTGCTTGTAAGTCTTGTGGTCCAAGGTGGATGAGGTGTGTTACTAATACTGTCAGGGCCACAGGGAGATGAGTGAAGGTGGTTGCTGGTGTAGTTTAGCCGATGGTCGGTGAAAAATACATAGATTATGTTT
The DNA here is from genome assembly GCA_037179515.1 of Halocaridina rubra. Classification (NCBI taxonomy): domain Eukaryota; kingdom Metazoa; phylum Arthropoda; class Malacostraca; order Decapoda; family Atyidae; genus Halocaridina; species Halocaridina rubra. Next base: position 19,620 of record JAXCGZ010006032.1, read on the forward strand.
GTATGGAACTGTATATTATGTCTAATGACACGTCATTATACATCTTAATATGTTAGTGGGTGCTTGTATGTCTTGTGGTCCAAGGTGGATAAGGTGTGTGTTACTAATACTGTCAGGGGCACAGGCCTATGAGTGAGGGTGATTGCTGATGTAGTTTATCTGATGGTTGGTGAAATATGCATAGTTTTTATTTGTATGGAACTGTCTATTATGACTAAAGACACGTCGTCAGTTGTCACAGTGGGTGTGGTGATGATTAACGAGAGAGATTTGCCTGTTGTTTGTTTGAGAGTATGGTGTCACTGTGATGACTGCATGTTATTTGGCGATGTAATTGTTAGAAAAAATGTAATGATGTTTAGTGTTTTGTAGTTTGTTGGTATTTTTGTGGTTAAGGGGTAATTTTTCCAATTAATGTGTGTCGTTTTCATTTTGATTTGGGTTAGTTGCTTGTATCTGTTGTATGCTGTCTTGGGAATATTCTAGTATATAACATTGATTGATGTTTTTTAATTTCTTGTGTGAAATTGAGTTTGTCCCTTTTGGTTACCTCTAGGAATGTTTTTTGTTTGCATTTTGAATTAGTGTGATAAAATAGTGTACAGCATCGTTTATGTTTGTGTTTAAACTATTGCGTAGTTGCACGTTGTTGTACCATAAATAACATATTCCCACTTGGCTCTTTTGTAATTGGCGTCTGTCTGTAGCTAACTGGAGGGATGTTTATTTTGGTAGTAATGATGATGGGGAAACGTAGTTGGAACCCAGGGTTTTGACCACTTTCTACGAAGTTGTGGGGGTGAATTTTAGTGAACAAAAGGTGATGTATATAGATGATGGTAAGAAGTGGGCTTGGTGGAGAATAGGTGTGCAGTTGAATGTTATTTAGAATGGAAAGATTTCTGTTTAGTTTTTACCAGCTCTCTGTCTATAAGGGGTTGTAAAATCAAGCCAACGTCTTCATGTTGATGTCACTATTTAGAGTATTGATGACGTGTTGTAATTGTGGGGCGTAGTTTTTAAGTATTGTGGGGGATGTTTGAGGACTGTATATGTATTGTGATTGTTGTCTGTGTTGCCAGTGCATTATCTCACTGACTATATTTGTGGTTGCATCATGTGGAGGAAGTAAGGATACTGTGTACACTGATGGCAATGAAGGATTTGCAAGCCTGGGTGACAAGTTCACCTCTGCCGATGATCAGATCTTGTTTAATGGTAGTGAAATAATGAAATGTGGGAGTTTTATGCTTTCTGTGTACTTTTGTTTCCTGTAAGATGGTAATGTGTATATTGCGCTGTTTGATGAAGTCTGTGAGTTTTTTGTTGTTTATGCCATCCATGTTGATGCTGTGTGCAATATAATAATATAATAATAATAATAATAAGACTTTATTTCCAACATACATTGGGTATTCAAAATGATATGATATATGCTGTTGCAGAAATGAGAAGGGGGGATTGGGGAGAGTAGGTTATATAATGTTTTAAGAGAGAGTTGGGGGTGTTGGTAGATGATGGTGTGGGAAGGAGAGGCAGATTAGGTGGGATAGGGTATGCATACAGTAGGAACGGGTTTGAAGGAGGGTGCAGGGAGCATTGTGAACAGGTCCAAGTGTTCATGTAGTTTTTCATGTTAGCAAGAGTATTAGAGATGAAATGGTTCAGTTTCTGCAGGAGTTGCTGAAAACAGAATCTTTAGTATATCAGCTAAGAGTGAAGAGTGTGGAACACGTTATTAAAGGTGTTTGTGGGTTGGGTCCTGTAATGCTCCATATGTCTCTGGTTCGAAGTCTTCAAGAAAAGACAACTGGAGACTTCTATCTAGGTGTAAAAACAATTGTGTTAACAGTGTTGCGTTGAGAGGTAAAGTAATTGCCCGTGTGACCAAAGGCTCTCAAAGGTTCTTGTGCCCCATGAGGGGCAGAGGTTGGTTTGAGGCAGCTTGGCCGCCACAGCTGCAACTTTCCTAATTTGCAGCTCCGGAGGTTGAACCCATGAGGAAGATTCTGCCATTCCAGATCCAAAATATTGCAGTTACATTTGAAGGTACACAAGGGTCAAGCATCCTAATGACATCTTGAGTACCTAGTAAATTTTATATATTTATGACATCCAGAATTGTGCCATGATACCTTTTAAATTCAATATATTAAGTGGTGTACACATTTTATCAAGTCTTAATATTAATCATATGTTCTTTTTAATACGTTATGCATATACTGTGCATGGTACCCTACAACTGAAAATTAAAACTCAAGAAAAGTGTTGTTATGAATGATGACATTACTATCTATAAAGTTTCCCTTGTAAGAGGAAACGGAGTCAGAGCAGACATACTTGCACCTTTCTTGTACTAGCTGCTAACACTTCTACTTTTCTTCTCACATACATGCTACAAGTCTCCTCCCAAATCATGCAGAGATATCCTGTGACTCTAGGGTTCAGTGTGAAGTTTCCACGAAAGAACTCCCTGGCATGCTTCCGCCTTGCACAACATGAAAAATGGAGGGAGGATTCCCAGTCCTCTAATGGCACAAGGGCTTACATTAAGCATTGCAATACAAGTGGTAGCATTATATACTATTTATGATTTACATCTCAGGAATATAATTCAGCATTGCTAGGATGTCTAGCGGTTACAGTATTTTCACATTTATTAGCGTATACATAGTTGTGGATTGCAGAGAGTATCTAACTGTAACCGATAATGAATGGTCATAAAAAAATTATGCTACTCATCTATTTCAACCTCCCCAAACATACTGCTTTTTGTTAAATACAAAACAAAATCCAAAATACTCTTGCATATAATTGAACATACTGCATACTGGAAGCTTAATTTATAATAAAATCAAGCAAAAACTTCTTAGTAAGTCACAAAACCTGTATGGTATTATTGTATCATTGAAAACACTTACATCCAGTTTCAGTTCTTTATCTTTGAATAACACAATATAAAGATTACAGTACATAGAATCAAAATCTGATTTGCCAAGCAAGGAGATGCCACCATCTCCATAAAGTGAAACGAAAACTTGCTGTTACTATTTATCCATCAGTAGTCTTGAAGTGATCCTCATCTATGGTCGAATAAATGTGGCCTTCAGAACTAAGATAATCCAACACAGAGCTGAAAGAAACAAAAGGAATATGGTGATATTAAAAACTTTAAGCTTTATTAAAGACGTCTTTAGTCATAAATGACGTAAATCCACTCGCAAACTACAGCAACTTGTAATACCAATAGAATAAAAACAACAAAACTGATGATAGCAGGATGTAAATCAATATATAGCATGATTTTTGTTAACTTAAGGTTATATCTAGAAGACAGCAGCTTAGCAGCAACTGTAACAACAGAGGTAAGACAGTTTATATCATTCCTTGCCCACCCTCACCTCCTCCATTAAACCTGATGATTTATGGAGAAAGGGGAGGGCTAGTCTCTCCCTTACTCAATTCTTTTTTTTAGTCAGTTTTCAAGACATGCAGGGAATATGAGGGTAGTATACTTTCTCTATGAAAACTACACTAGGCGTACATACACGTTTGAATTTATACTTTCTCTCCGAAAACTACACCAAGAGTACTTACTACAACTTTACATCAAGTGCTGAAGAGTTATTCTTATTCAAAATAATTCAATACAGTACACTGGAAAGATTAATTCTTTGTCTGGCATATAAGGAATAAAGCTTGGTTAGCTCATAACTTTTAATATAACTTGATCCTCTGGGAGCAACATATTAAAATGAAATGCTATAGAGCTATAGATATTAAAATGTGAACAAAAAACCCGCAAAGTGTTATAAATTAAAATATTCTTTTAGAAGGGAAAAAAATCTTTATGAGATTTGAAGGAAATAAAATTGCACGATAAACTCATTTCTGCAGTACTGATCATTATCATTAATGAGTCCATGACTGTATATATAAGCACGTTTTCTTCAAAACTGTAAATTATTAATAACATATTTACTGTTGCAGGGTGACCAATAAGATCTTTAAAGGCTCTTTTAATTCATGAATTAACAATTCTATAACTTAACTTCTACATGTTTCCATCAAGGTGATGAGAGAAAAATAATTCCACATTCTCTGCACGTCCTTAGAAACAAATACTAGGTTTAAGGGAGAGAAAGGCTGGCAATTCCATTCTAGCTTTTTTCTAACCACTAAACAAATAGCATAAATGTAAGGATATATGCTGAAAGCATTCTATTTCAATTTTTGGGCTACAGCTGTAGTCCCCCTGAATTATAAGGTATTTCAATTGTTTAGCTATTCAAGAAGTCCTCATTCACTCCATCCATAATATATACAGAGAATACTGTTAAATGATTTATCTATAATCTAGACTCCGAAACCCAAAACTAAGCAGTGTCTTATATCTAGCAAGTTTCAGCATAAAATGCGGAGGTATTTTAGGTGAAAGATTTTTTTTCTCAAAATAAAGCCCCATAGCTGCTGAAATCAGCAAGGTGAAACAATTGCATACATATGTTGCAGGGAAGCTTCAAAACAAATTGTCCATTTTCGTCTCTTTTATAAGTGGTTTCCTTGTAGGACAAAATTTTTTTGGGACGGATTATTTTGGAGGAAAAACTGCTCAGCTTATACTCAAACATAAAATGAATTAATAAAAAAATTAATATTGTAAAATTTAAACTACAAGAGTAATAAAATTACTTTACAAACATTAATTATAATATCATACCACGACTTGCAAGAAAATATTTTCGAGTTTATAATCACAAAAATAGAAAATGTAGTGTCAAGTGGTCTTCAGAAAATAAAAAAATAAAAATGAATAAAACAAAGCTAAATTCATGTGCATTTTTTAAATTTTCAAAAAAGTTTGGATAAATGGCTCAAGATTGACTTATAGAAACAAATATTAGTTTTTACAATAACAAGCAAGAATAAAGATTTAAAGCAAAATAAACATGATTTCCATGTGATTTATTTAAGAAAAACCTAGATGGAAATGAAAATGTTTAAATTTAAAGGTATGATTCATTTCCTAAGCATTTTAATGTAAACTGGTAGTATTAAGACAAAAAAACAAATGAAGCAAATACAGACACATTTTCATTGAATAAAAACTAAAATCATTCATCAACTTATTTGATTTGCATTATATTATTTTCATGAGGAGATAGCTGAATAATTCTCATGATGAAACACTTGCATTATAAAAGTATAAAAGCTTTTTTTATAGAATAAAACTTTACAAAACAAAAGTTAAGCTAAGACTAACCCGATTTGCATTTTATTGATTTTTCCTTCAAGTTGTTGACAGATAACATCTTTGTTGACACCAGTTTCACCGGCACAGTTTCTAATGACCTGAAACACCATGTGCTGTGTGGGATTAAGACCTTGCATGCCGCTGAAGCCACCACTGCCCATACTCGTGTTGCCATCAAATCCTGAAGCCCCAACTAAGGAATTGGCCATGCCACCACCTGCACTCGTGCTAGTTTCCATGACACCACTCGATTGCTGGAAAAGGAAATTGGTAATCAGAGTACTGTACTCTGCACTATGGTAATTAAGAGTATTGTACTCTGCACTCTGGTAATTAGAATACTGTACTCTGCACTCCGATAACTGGAGTACTCTACTGTAGTCTGTGCTCTGGTAATCAGTGTACACAAAAGCTTGTAAATACGATAAACTTGTTTTACACAAATTACTTTTTCCAACCAAACTCAGTAGGGTGGTCTCACCCAAAGAATAAAGTAGATAACAAAACTAATGCTGTACTCACATTCATTTTGTTAATCACGAAATCAATTGCTCACACTAACATATGGATGTCATAGAGGAATAAAAGAATCTTTAACCATAACAATTACAATGATTCATAGACCATCACACTTTCATATGCCATCTACAGTAATCAAAAACATACCACTGAAATGTTATATGCCAGATCAAAGTCTCAAATTTCCCTATTTACCCTGAAAACATCATGAGGGCTATATTTCACTCAGACTTTTGTCAGAGTAAGTGGCATAGCGCATCACAAGAATTTATGCTATCACTAGTAGGTCTCTCACGCTCCTGGATAGCACTATCAGTTTTGTAAGGGGCATCATATACCCTGTTCCTCTATCAATTTCCTTTCCCAACTCTGGGATGTATACCTGCTAACCCAGTCTTATACATCCTCTTTGTGATTCTTCCATAGTACATTAAAATTTTATAGATGTGCAAACTAGCTATGTCAAGTCTCCTCTATTAAAGTTTCCCTGTTCTTATACAGCTCCTTCCCATTTCTTACCGTCTGGAACCATCTGCTTTCTTAATTCTTTAAAGGCACTTTACTTGTAGGAATTAAAAGTTCTTTTACTTCCCTGCATTCCGAGTACAACACTAACAACAATACAACATTGTAGGAGTATTTATTCTATCATATAATTTAAATATAGCCTACTTTGATATGGATCTTTCTTCCCCTACATTATGCAGTGCCCCCAGTAGCTTTGGTCTTGTTCCCACTCTTAAGAATTCTCAGACGTTAGCAAGGATACCACAACTGAACAAGATGGAGGCAGTATTCCTGCATTATATCCAACCTAAATTCACCCTTTTTATCAATTATTCTGTGGCTAGAAAGTAATTTCATGGAGAATGGGACTGCAAACTCTTCACTACTCTGTTCCTTTCAAGTGGCTCTTACAAGAAATACATATGCAAATTCTTGTTTCTCAACATGTAAAAAAAAAAAGGACAGTAATAATTCAAACACTAATATCCTAGTCTTATTGTTAAACATGTAATTGTGTTAATATGTCAACCTAGCAATTAATATTTTCGTGAGAATATAAATACGAAAAATATTAAAGTTCAATTTATGGGAATATATGTCTCACTTAAAAAGAAAAATTCTGACATGTATCATCTACACAATATATTTTCTTACCATTTTTTCAATTTGTTGAATCTTGGCCACAGCATACATCACTTCCAATATGTGTGTAGTGATAAGGTTCAGATCTTCCACAGGTCTGATGCGATGAGACAAGATGTACCTTTTATTACCCTGGGTTCGTAAAATGCCAAAAACCTGACAGTAAGTCATTTCCCTCAGTGGCTGTGTGTCAACGGCATCCTGAAACAAGAGTCAAGCCTCAATACTGATATGTCAAATATTAATTATTTTTATCATTATTATTATTTTTAAGAAGAATAAATACTGGGTGGTATATAGCCTTTTCCAAGGGGATTGTGGAGAAGAGTACATAGTAAATTTTACTTATCTTTGTGTTTCATTATTTCCCAGATATATTATGCCGATTGGCTTGCCCATGGTCTCTAAAAGCGAGACAGTGAAGCTATTAGTGCTGCTGACCGAATCACAGCAAAGGCCTATATTGAAAGAACTTCCTTACCTTGAACTGCAGTCAACGAACTGAGCCTAAGTGATTGTTAGTTTACTGACAAATGGAATAAGGGTAAAGGCAACATCCACACAGCATTTGGCTCCAGTACTTTAAAATACTCTCCCAAGAAAGCAGATAAATTATTGCAAAATATGATGATGGAGCCTGGGATTGATATACTATACAGAATGGCCTGAAAATTTAGCAAATTTCTTTTCCTTCCATACAAAAATTAAAGAAATGAGTATGGACATGATATGAGAGGTCTGCTGACTCGGCTAAATTAATATAGCTGTGGCCATCTGCATCTCTACAGGATACGAGAGCAGGTTCAAAATACATAAAAATACAATATGTCTAGATTTGCAGAAGAATCTCAAATAGAACACTACATAACTAATGTTTCTAATTTAACTATCAATGAAGCTATAATACAATGGTTTTAAAATTAGCTTCAAAACTGTGAGGCACATATTTCTCAATGATGTTCTGGAGATGGTTTTCAGTAAACAGTGGAGTGGCAGAGATCAATTTTTGGCTCAGTGTTGCTTACTGATGTATGCTAGTGATACTCATGATGAATTCTTAAATGTACTGTGTATGATACATATATAGGAGGGAAATAAAGAGTGAAGGCAGCAAGCAAGAATAGAGGAAATATACCAACACATATGAGAGTAGGAGACACAACGAAATTGAGAATATTTATGTTTAGTACTTTGATTGTAACAGTAATAAAAATAAGTTACCATTTCAAGAAATTGGGCTTAATATTTCATGATATGCAAGAAATATGATGCATACATTCGCTGTGATCTTAAACTTTCAAGAACCTCCTAAAAACCTTATACGGAAGCACACCATATGCAAGAACTTCTTTCTGTTTTACTTACCTTTTTCCTTTGGTATATTGTGTTTATACATGCTTGTGGAACATATCTATATATATTAACATTATTCCTTATGGAAATATACTATTTGAATTAGATGAGCCTTTTGAAAACCTATCCTGGTGTTAATTCGAGAGGTGACTACATAAATGAATATATATGTCCATATGATCACCTCAACACTTGCACATTGGAATTCAAATATGGTAAATCTTACCTGTTCTTCCAGCCAATGTACTACTTCTATGTCAGAGGTTGTGTCACTGATAGTGTATGTAATTTTGGTACTGGTTATATCCACTGCCTGGATAAGCCCCACAACTTTAAACATATGTACCTGAAGAAGAAAAACAAAGATGAGAACATAGATAATATTATTTGACCAAAGTCATGCATAAATATGCAAAACAACTAGGACAAATAATCACTTTGCTAAGGTGCTATCAACTACTCCTTTAGACATTCAGTGTTGTAGCTGATAGCGTCTTGGTACAGTAATTATGTGTCTAAGGTTTGAGTCCCGGTTACGGGTAAAATATGAAGCATGTTTTCACATATGTTAATGTGTTTATTTGATTATTACTAATGCCTATATATGAGATTTGAATTAAATGCAAAAAGCGAAGCCACAAGGAAGGTTTGGAGAAGCTGTAATATGAACAAAAAGCATTACGATACAATGCGTTTCCTAGCATAGCAGTTAAGGTGTAAGGTTTGTTTCTCCTTTAGACCTTCAATGGTGTAGTTCATAGAGCCTTGGCACAGTATGTCTTAGGTTAGAGTCCTGGTGTTAAAAAATAAAAAAAATAAAAAATAAAATAAAATAAATAAAAATTAATATAAATAAATAAATAATATATATATATATATATATATATATATATATATATATATATATATATATATATATATATATATATATATATATATATATAAGTAATCTTCCCTCTGATTACATAATGGAGCTAAACATGCACTCCTCCCATCAATCAGGATCCTCCCTGCTCTGAAACACACATACAACAAACTAATAATCTACTTCAATACTCCTTATACTGTATATCAAATACAAGCATCCCACATGAAATTCTTCTCAATACACATCTCTATCATTGTCTCTCCACTTCCATTCCTTCCATGCTCATCATATATTACCAATGAAATCGTCCATTAGTTCATTTCTTACTCTAGCATTCGAATCACCCAACAATACTATATTAAAATCCATTCCAAGACTGTCACCACAATAATTCAAATCACTGCAAAATTATTCCCTTTACTCCTCATATCTCTTACTAACATGAGTCTACACAATCAAAGTACTCACACCTCACAACCCATTTACATTTTTACCCATAAAATCCACAATGAAACTTCCATCCACTTATTCCTCTCCTCATTCAATGACAGCGCCATTCCTTCTCCGTACTCCAACCATTCTACCTACCACATACTCAAACTGTGCCTCCAATTTCTCCTTCATGTTTGTTTAAATCAGTCCTAACATACTCATCTTCCTCTTCACGTTCATGCTATGAATCTCCTTCCTACTCCTCTCACTCTTCACAAGAATGAACATTCAGAGCCCCAATGTCTTGGCTTCTGGTTAGTTTTCCTAACAGAACCCATAAGTGACACTCGACCCTTTATAGGAGGAAAATACATATGGGATGATTCCATATCCTCTCACTGCCCTATTTATTCTACTACAAGAAGCTGGGGAATAGACAGTAATCTTGTCTCCTGAAGTAGGAGAAGAGAAAAGAAAATACACAGCAAGAACAAGATAATAATAAGTATGACAAAATACACGACACATTTATTGCTTCAAAGGAAGATTATTAATAGAAAATATAAATACTGCCTTCCTGTAGATTCACAACTTCCTTCCATTACCATGTCATTCATTGAAGTATCAATCAATAAGATATCCTAAAGTACATACAGTATTATACACAGCAGCAAAAATACAGAAATTGTTGAAATAAATATTAAATACCATACTAGAGACACTCCCATCTTACGAACATGTTAGGTTCCAGAAGTCTGTTAGTTAGTTGTGCTTAGGTGAAAAAACAAGTACTGTACAATACATACATATGCACTACTGTACAGTACTTAGGCTAAAGACACTTAACTACTACATAAAACAAAATACACTCTTCATTTTGTACACGTGATTAGAATACGTGAAATTGGAATAACTTATGTCATCAATAATAATAAAACCATTCAAATTATAAGAATAGCGCACGAAAAAATGCAGGTGCGCGTGGTTATCTTGAAGTACACCTGGCGTGGTATGTTTGTTAAAGCGCTTCGTATCCACATTCCCAACCATGACCAAGGGTCAGTATTCTCACTCCCACCTCCCCTGGCCTTCCCTCTCCTACTGCTTAAGGCAGCTGCTCATCTGCCACCACACACCTGTCCCATGTTCCTGTTGTCTATCATATATAGTGAGTTGATTTGTTTATTTTTTTGCATTTATCTGTTTTTATTTAATATATGCTTATTTATAGCTTACATACGTATTTCAGGTTGCTAATGTACTTGTAAATGTGTTTAAATAGCTTATTTCTTTGGTATTGTCTGTTTATATACGCTTGTGGAACGTAACAATGCCTATTACCATTACTCCTTACGAAAATATACAATTCAAACTACATGTGCCTTCTGTAAACCTAACCTCGTATAAAAAAAGAAGAGACTGTATACAGTATTAAAGAATTTTAATACAGTAATAATAATGTAATAGTACAGAACAATACAGTAATGTTTGGTTGCGGTTTTACGTCACAAACTCCCTTTTCAACTAAGGGCTAGGACGGTTGCCTTCTTGCGAAGGACTTGTTTTGGCAGATGTAATCGTTACCCTGAGTGTATGTCCTTACTAACTTCAGTCCATGACAGGGCGCGAACCCTCGACCTGCCGCCTCAGAGTCGCGGATGCTACCGTTTTGCCACGGAGACTACAGAACAATACAGTAATACATACATTAATATATGGGTAAACAATTGATAGGTTTTGTTCGTATCTGTGAATGGTCATAGTCTAGTTGTTCGAAAGTCGGAGTTTCTGTATTTGCATAAAGAAAAAGCTACAAGAATTGCTGAAATGAATCTTAATTACAATACTATTTACTAAAAGACATGGCAGACTACAAATAAATTCAATCTTTTTTATCTTCGAGATCTATGACATTATTTTAACTGCTGTTAAACATGAAACGTACTTCTGTGTTATGGATCTTCAACGTGTCATCAGGAGAGTTGTGGATGGATCTCAAGGTTAGGGGTACCAGATTCTGAGTCCTTCGTCCCTGAAGAAAAACAATTAAATTGAGAATATATATATATATATATATATATATATATATATATATATATATATATATATATATATATATATATATATATATATATATATATATATATATAGGCTAAAGCTAAACAAAATAAATTAATTAATTACAAATACTGTATATACATTATTGATACTCTAAAAATATTGCTAACTTTATCAATACAAAGAAATTCTACAAGGTGATTAGCTACACATAATTTACAATAATACCGCACATACATAATTACTGGACTATTATAGCTATTCTGCATTGGATGTCTGTATGAAATAATAATAGGAAAGCCTATACATACTCAATTCTAGAGTGCACAATGCCAACGTGATATTCAATACCTGCAGTCTCCATCAAGAGGCTAGAGTAAAGTCCTAACCCAGGAACCAAACATAAACTCAGTATGACATACTATATAATCCTCACCTTGAAGAAAGCAGCCTTTTGACACATATCTTGGGGTCATTGTTACTATGTGCAAGAATGTTCCCCAATAATGAGAGTAGTCTGGTACTTGTAAGGGAAACCTACAGTGAAGTCTTTTAATCAGAGAAGGATAAGGAAACTTCCTAAATTTCAGTTATCAATATATTTACTGCAATATTCTTAATTATTTGAGGTTTTAGGCTACAAGTGGTTAATGAACCAATAATTAAATTATTTAGCTTTGAACAAGTCGGTCTGGAAACTACTTAGCAAATTAAGAATGATCACCTCACAGAAGTCAATTGTAATTCACATTTCATAAGTTCAGTTATTGATCAGCCTCAGAGTAACACTTGCAGCAGCAACAGCATAGCAAAATCATGTCCACATTAATATGAGAAGAATTACAATCTCAAAGATATTGGTTGGAGTGGGAAGCGGAGAGCTGAGATTTAGTATGGCTTCTGCAGAGAGCATGTAGGTTATGCTCATTATAAAATGTGATACAGAAGCAATGGCTCAAAAATTTGATAGTCAGAATAAGTATGATTCTCAAATAAAATTTGCTACGAGAGTTACTGAAATCTGCTGATACCTTAGTTAGCACAATTGATGACAGCAGGATTAAAGTAAAACTATAAGTTTTAGCAACAATTGAAAAATTCTCACTATTACAGTCTAAGGAATGCATATAATATTGTAAAAGACGATACAAAAGCAGTCAATAGTATAAACTGCAACCAGACTAGGACTTTATCTTCTGACTGACTGCTTATCTTGAGAAGCACATGAAAACCTAATAGAACATATTATCTATTTATAAGGGCATTTCAATATTCTGCCAGAGAATAAGATTTATCATGAGTTTTGACAAGTTTTCTCACTACATACATAATGCTCGTTTCTATTTTAATAGGCTGATAAGAGTAAAAAAAAAAAAAAAAAAAAAGCAAAAAGGTATGAGCAATGTATCCAAGTGAGTAATAATATGATTCAAGATCTACCATCATCAAGCTTCCATGATACAGTACATTATGATTTTAGAAAATAAATCAACACAATATCTGATCTCGCATTAAGATATTGCTTTACATGAACTACACTATATAATTTTGTAGTGCTGATGCATTATAATACTTATTATGGTGAGTATTTTCAATAGTTTACAGGGTATTTTCATGGTAAATATAATTTTCATTAAATGCGAGCTCATATTAGTATGAATTCTATTAAAATAAGAACATCTATCGTCTTAGTCTAGGAGATGTAGTGCTACATGTTAATTCTCGCAGCACAGAAAAGCTTTAATCTCAAAATTTTAACTTATCCAAACAACTAAAGCAGAAGTAGCTAATGATACAGTCTATCTATTTGTTGCCAGCATAGAGAATGAGGCTATAATACTGTACTGTCCTGGAGAAGGAAAAAAATAAAAGAGAAAGTGCTCACTTTTCTGAACTCTATGCGTTATTATTTTTTCATCTTTAGTACCTGAAAAGTTGATAAATATATTACCATAGTGTAAGTATGTCTGGAACCTTTAGTTCCTACTACATTTAATGGGTAGTTAGTGCAGCAAAGCCACTTTTAGAGAGACACTCTTAATGGAATGCTTGAAGACTAACAGAAAAAAAACTCATACACACCTTTTTTTCTCCTTGACCTGCAGGGGAAGCAAATGCTCCACCCTGTGTGTTCATAAAGCCACCATCATTACCTCCACCAAAGCCAGAATCAAAACCTCCTGAATACAATGAAAAAATAAGTCAAAATACAATATCTAACAAGTAGTTAAAAGGATAACTTTGTACTAGTACAAACAATACTTAATACTGTTTAGCATAATAGCACTGGGGAAAACATTGTGGTTTCACCAACAAATATGTACTTAGAAGACAATGGTAAATAACAATTGGTAAATTTTTAGAAGTGGGGATTACAAAGCAGTGTCGAAAAAAACATTTTTGGTACGTCCTAACCTAAACAGCTAAGAAATATCTATAACTGTTAATTGGCTGATCTTTTAAACCTTACTGTAAATCAAACTTCTCTGTTCTCATTCAAAAAACACAATTATGAAGGCCTACAAAGTGGGGACTCTGCGATGAGTGAGAATTTTTGCACATGGCGACATCATAAAACTAAAAAGGGAGCCAGGTTAACAATGTGGACGAATTGCTTTACTTAAATAAATTGGTTGATATCTGGAATGGATTACAAGGCAGTGATGGAATTCGAGGGTTAAGATTCGTTTTAGGCACCCCTTCCACATCCTACCCGAGAAATCAGTTACCACCACTTCCCTAAATGTGCCACTCTGCTGTATAAACACCCAAATTAGACCTATAAAGGTATGTAAGGCTTCAAAATTGAGTTAGGTTATATTAGGTGATTTAAGTCGCCCGTCAATAATGACCTTAAAAAAAAATGAATTCCGAGAAACACAATTATCAAGCTAATTCAGAACACACTAAAACTTAAGAAAAAATAATAGTTTTGTTAAAAAATTGAAGGGGTGCACAAGATAGATCTTAACCAAATTCGAGTCTACACAGGAAGCTAAAGACCTATTTTAATGGAGTGAAAATGACATACCCCCCTTAACCCTCATTTGACCTATTATGGGGTCAGGCATAAGCCTTTTCCATTTTATAATGTAACGTCTGGATAAGTTTAGACACAAAAATGTTCAAAAGTAAGCATATGTCTAAAACTAAATCATTATTCACTTAGACCAAAGTATTATGAATTCTTGACCATATTAAACTGATTAATTTGACTATTATTGGCAGTTTCGGCGCACTAGTTAATTTTATTTTCAAAACACACCCCCAAGTAATCGCTTGTTCGTCTAATTACAACAATGACACCAGGCAAAAAGCTTAGTCCATTACCTCCTGTACTGTTCCACATCTTTTAAAATTATAATAAGCTTGAATAGTGGTGGAAATAACACTCTTCCTTCTCCCTATTCAAGTCGCAACTTGAAAAATGGGCTTTAGGTGGTACTTGTGGAATTACCAAAAGTACTAAAGTAGTAATTAGATAATGCTTGCACTCACTATGTGCAAAATATGCTGGTTGCCATGTCAAAGTCTTCATAATGTAAACCAGGTATTTTATGATATATATATATATATATATATATATATATATATATATATATATATATATATATATATATATATATATATATATATATATATATATATATATATATATATATATATATATGAGCACATAAAAAAAATTCTGAGCCTAAAGGGACTCGAATTAATGTTGTAAAATTCAGAATCATACCAACCAAGCTACTACAACAGAAAATTCTGCAAATCATAGCATAGCCATATCAAGGATGATATTGTTAATATCACAGATTCATTGTGTCTTTATATATATATATATATATATATATATATATATATATATATATATATAATATATATATATATATATATATATATATATATATATATATATATATATATATATATATATATATATATATATATATATATATATATATATATATATATATATATATATATATATATATATATATATATATATATATATTACAAAACCTAGCATATCTGTACCAGCAAATAACTTGGACGGCTTTGCAGGCCTTGGCAACACTGAATTTTTTATTTACTACATGTGACGCTGCTTTTTTCCTTTACAGTGAGATAAAATTAAATGTTTCATATTAATTATATATACATCTATAAATCTAGACAAACTTGTCATAGGTATCTAGTTCATTGCAAAAATTGTATGAAAACTGTGTCAGAAAGGTCACATTCATGCCTTAGCTGAAGGCTTATACCATTTTTGGTATTTGGTATTTATAAAGTACCACCATTGTTGAGTGGATATTTTGGCGCGCACAATGTCAAGACGACAAACCCGAATTTATTGGGCAAAAGCAAAATTTAATAGGATATGAAAAATGACGATTCGCATCAATATCGATGTAGATACATCAGATAAAATATTACAGTGTGTATACTTGATTTGAGTATGCAATAATTTTCATATTAACTCGATCTTCCTAAAACCGAAAAGGTGGCCACAATTGTAACAAAAGAAGGGATGCAGTAGTTCATCACACCTTTTCCGTCCTCACTTTTCATATTTATAGATTCCATTGCTTCCCCCCCTCATAAAATTTAGTTGCTACTTTAGTAATAATCTAACTGTGCTTACGGGAAAGAGCCCTATGCTCGTACCTCCCCGTTTCCTGGTCAGTTCCAATTTAGTACTCGGTGATACTTATTATATTTGTCCTTAAAACTGTGAACTGAGTGATCATTAATTACCTCCTCGCCTAGCTAATTCTAATCATCAACTACTCTTACACTAAAAGGTACTTCCTTTCATGCATAGAAATTCCTCCCGAAACTTCAAACTCTCGTCCTCTAGTTCTAGAGCCAGACACATCAAAATATCGATAACTATTCACTCTGTCATAACCATAAAGAAATTTAAAAACGTCACCATATCCTACTCATTCTTCTAGCTTCGAGTGATAGTAAGTCTAATTTTCTCAGCCTCTCCTCATAACTGAGATTGCGTACTTCTGACACCAGTATCGTGTCATGTCTTTGAAATTTTTCTAGTCTATTTACGTGCCTTTTGGAATCCACACTTCTAATTCTGAGTCATCCATATCAAAACATCACCTCTTGTCCCCTCTGTGAAAACCATGAAAAAGAGTTTAATCACCCTTATATAACCCCCTCTTCGTTCTAACTTCAAGTAATAGCAAGTATAGCTCCCTCTCTTTTCCTCATAAATAATCACCTTTAAGGTCTGCAAATAATTCAGGTTTCGGTTACTGTATGTTGTCAGAGGAAATTATAAAAGTTTTAACATCCGGTAATTCGCCTTGCCCACCCTTCAGAAAGTGGTTTGCAGGATTTGTATATAGATATAGCCCACTTCTTTGGTGTCCATTTGTCGATATTTGGTTAGTATTTTATCTAGTATTCTGCTGCATACTTCTAGTTCAAACTTTAGGCTTTTATGTAATGTGTCTTGATCATTATAATTTTTTTGTACTTTAAAATAGATTCAAATTACTATTCTCCATCAACACCTTCACTAAAATTTTGTAGCGTTCCTTTCAGAGAAAATTAAATGATAAATATTCATATTTCTATATAATAAAGGATATGGCTTATTTTACTATAATATTATTAGAATATTGATAGATAATTTGCTTCTTATGAAAATTGAGAAAGTAATTAATATTGTATAAGTTCATCACAATTATTCGAAGACAGCGAACGCCTCCATGTACACAAGTGTTCATGATGCTAATTGCTTTCACATAACATTATGTTCTAGTGCCTGATGGTCGGGGATCTGTACAATTTTAATTTATTTTGAAGATACGTGTAAAGTCAAACATGCATTTGTGGGGAATTTACTTAGTGTTTTTATTAATTATATGGGACGTTGATATTATAGGGGCTCAAGATACTGATAAACGTCACGCTGACATGACTCGCTTATTAGTCATTTCTTTAGATGGATTTGGCCATAATTACATTGGAAAATATCACTGGAAATATCTCACCAGACTTTATGTCAGGGGAAGTTTTCCAGAAACTTTCAGGTAATTTTCCATTGCATGCAAGCCGTGGGCTCATGTATTTTTTTTCTTCAATTACCAGAGTCAAATTTTAAATTGGGATGTGTTGAACTAAGTAACTAAATTAGTACTCATATGAATATTTAGAATATCTGTGTAAATTATAAATAGAAAATTTCCTGTCATTGTTTTTTCCTCTCTATATTCTGTGGAAGGCAAAACATCAAAATAAAGCCATTTCTGTGCTTTGCCGTCTTTATTGGCCGATTCTTCAACGTGTATCTATCCTTCATCTTGGAAGCATGCTCTATTGCAACTTGTTCCTAAGGGTCTTTTGGCCAAACTCCCTTCCTATAGCATTACCCACTCTCTTTTTATCCGATTTCCAATATTCTTTCTGACCGTTTTATATCTGTAGTTGTTGATGGTGCAACATGTAGTCCAATTCCTGTTACCAGTGGTGTTCCACAGGGCTCTGTTCTTTCACCTACTCTGTTCCTTCTCTTCATCAATGATCTTCTACAGTCCCCATCTTCCTCTCTTCTTCACGCCTTCTCTGCTTTTTTTTTACAACCTTCATCTGCTACTCGTAATCAGTCTCACATCACTCTTTCTTCTACTCTACTACGATTTCCAGAGGGTATCTGAGTGGGGCACCCTAGATTTAGTTACATTTAATGCCACCAAGGCACAGTTTCTGGCTATCTCCTTATCTTCTACTCCTGATAGCCCTACTGTCTTTGAAACTAACAAGATTTATCCTCTTAATTCTATTAACATATAAGGAATCCATATAGCCTCTGAACGTGTCTTGGAGGAATCACATAATTCAAATTTCTAAATTTGCATCCAAAAATTGGGGGTTCTATTTCGTTTTTGCCATTATTTTTCCTCTTTACAGTTACTTAAAATCTATAAAGGTCTTACCCATCCCTGCTTAGAATACTGCTCACACATCTGGGGTGCTTCTTCGTATACTTATCTCCTTGATAGGGTTGAATTTGAGGCAGTCAGACTCATAATAATCCTTCTCTTACTTCTAATGTGGAGTCTCTTTCTCTTCACAGTTATGTATCATCCCTTTCTCTTTACTATCGCTACTACTTCCATCGCTGCTCTGAGGAGTTGGTGAGTTGCATCCCTCCCCCACTGTCGAGGCCGTGTTACACTCGCGAAGCGGACTTTTCTCACAGGTACTATGTGGAGACTTGTAGGTCTTTGATTGGTCAGTGCAGCGACTGCTTCTTCCAGTTTACCTCGAGACTCTGGAACTCTCTTCCTCCTTCTGTCTTTCCAAAGTCTTATAACCTGCCTTCCTTCAAAAAGCAGATCTATGGTTATCTCAGGGCATAATCCTCCATATCTCTAGGTCCTCAGTATTTTAACTATTATTTAGTCTGTCCTTTTCCTTTGTGTATCATTACCCCATCTCTGCCTTGTCTATAACCTTTTTCTTTTCCTTCATCTTAATGTTTTCTCGTGCCT
Organism: Halocaridina rubra; assembly: GCA_037179515.1. Classification (NCBI taxonomy): domain Eukaryota; kingdom Metazoa; phylum Arthropoda; class Malacostraca; order Decapoda; family Atyidae; genus Halocaridina; species Halocaridina rubra. The sequence goes on from JAXCGZ010006032.1 coordinate 38,773, forward strand.
GGGCTTTATTGATGAGGGCAGGTTTTTGCTTGTCCCGGTGTCATACTCATAAAAAGAAATGTAAATTACCTACCAGAGTCTGTAAATTAATTCATGACTATGTTTGCAAATGATACGAAGATTGTGAAGAAAGCAAGAGATGAGAACAATGGTAGAGAACTTCGAGCCAGCGCAGAGACCTAAATTGTCTGCATGAGTGCTCAGAAAAGTGACTAATAAAATTCAATACTTCTAAATGGAAGATAATGAGAACGGCTACAATTACAATAAGGCCCAAACTTGAATACTCAATAGCAGGAGGAGAACTTCATGAGACAGAGAATGAGAGATATCTAGGAGTAAACACACTGGCAGTTTTGTCTCCAGAAATGCATAGAAATTGCATAGTAAGGGCAGCATATGCTTTCTTAGCAAATGTAAAGGTAGCCTTCAGGCACATGGACAAGGTAATGTTCAGAAATATTTATTTAACCTATGTGAGGCCAAAGCTTGAATATGCAGCCCCTCTTTTGGGGGGGGGAATCCACACTTGAAAAAGCACACAGTTAAGCCGGAAAAAGCTCAGAAACATGCCACGAAACTGGTGCCAGAAATAAGCAGTCTCAGTTATGTGGAAAGGCTGAGGAAATTAGACTTACCATCACTCGAAGCTAGAAGAATGAGTGTGGCTATGGTGACGGTTTTTATATTCCTTCTTGGTTATGACAGAGTGGATAGGGATCGATAATTTGATATGGCTGGCACTAGAACTGGCGGTCATAGTTTGAAGCTTCATAAGAGAACTTCTTTGCAGGATGTGAGGGAGTACTTTTAGTGTAAGAGCAGTTGATAATTGGAATTGGCAAAGTGAGGAGGTTGTTAATGCTAACACAATCTATAGTTTTAAAGACAAATATGATAAGTATCACTAAGTACAAAAATGGAATCAACCAGGAGGTGGAGAGTTACGAGCATGGGGCTCTTTCCCGTAAGCACAGTTAGGTAATTACAATGTAAATCTCTCCTGTTACAACAAAATTTTTATAAAACTCTATCTATGTGATCATTTGTAAATGCTACGTATTTGAAGCAGGTTGGCCTCAACGATATCTGGTTACAGCTGATGCAGCTAGTTGGGTGGGCAGTCGATTTGGAATAGGGCTGAGGTGGGTTAAATAGTTTTTGTACTGAATAATGAGGCTTTTGTGTGAGAAGAGAAATGGTAATTAAATATTGCATCATTACTTTCATTCACATACAGGTGCCACAAATCCCCTTTCCTGGTTGGTTCAGTACCTTGGACTTAATAATATGTACTGTATATAGGTTAAGGTTGGATGTGGTAAAGGCAGTGGTATGGTGGGTAGTTTTATATTTCATATCTAGATCATGACATTGAGATATCCAAGGTACCTGCCATTGGCAAAATTATTTCTGTAGGCAACTCTCATCTACATGCAATAATGGATCATACTCAATGCAAAAATACTTCAGTGGTAACACACCCATCTATAGAAGTGCCTCAGGAGAAGTCACACTAGTAACCTGCTAATAATCATGGTAATTGACATTGGCAAGATCATTCCAGTAAGCAGCTATCATCTGCATGCAGTGATGGATCATAACTCAAACACTCACTTCAGAAGGTACACACCCATTTATAGAATGGCCTCAGAAGGAGATATTCTACATAACCAATGATAACCATTGTACCTACCCTCAGCATTATTATGCTTGTATTTAACGTGCATCTACTGTTATGGTAAGAGATAATCAGAATAAAGAGGACACTACTAATAATAGCAATAATATCAGTAGTATCAGTACTAACCATAATACCCATAATATAGTACAACTACTAATAATAATATTCCAAGTTCAAAAATATTTACACTACCTAGGTATTTATGTACATAAACTTTGGAATAAAAAAAAAATGGAATGCGAGAATAAGGATAAGATGATAAAGGAGAAGAAAAGGGAAGAGGAAGAGGATGATCCAGGTAGATGTGATTTTCTTTTCCCATTCCTCTTCCCACATCTCTCGCCCTGCACACATGTTATTTATCTAAATCACGGACTGGAGAAGCTTTACCAAGATTTGTGTTCTCATTTATGCTCATTTTACTCCCTTTTACATCAGAGACAAAGCTAGTATGTTCATTTATTTCTCACAGAGTTAAGTTATCATGCTTGATATCATGAAGTCTGTAAGTACTGTTATACAAAGGAGATGGATTATTTTTACTGTCATTACTTTTAACATGAAATCATATTATCGGGACAATAATCAACACTACAGGCATGACAACTAAGATTATATACTGCTCATTAGGATCCTTCGCTTTTCTAGCAGGAGCATTATTATTATTATTTTTAATTATTATTATTATTATTATTATTATTATTATTATTATTAGTTATTATTATTATTATTATTATTATTATTATTTTCCTAAGCCATGCAACAAGCCCAACTGAAAAAATATATTTTAAACCATATGGCTTCAACAGGGGAAACAACTTGGTGCGAAGGGCCTGTGGTGACAGCTTCTTTGGTATAGGTCTACCTTCTGGAGCTGTAACTCAGGAGAGGAGTAGCAAAAGAGGTCAGACTGCCACAAACAACCCCTACCCTTTGAGTGGCACAAGAACTTTCGAGAGGCATTGGTCACGAGGACAAAAATCTTGTCTCTCAACATATCACACTCAGTAACACATTTTTTTCTGCAACATGAAATTTCTCTCAGGTAGTCATTTCTCGAAGACTCCTCCTACCTTAGTACATTGAGAGTAACCCAGGAAGCACATTATGGAAAACTGCAGAAAATACAACTAACGTGCATATTATTATGAACCTGTAAATTATATTTAGTTAGAAATTATATTCGTTCATTATACTTCACTCATCACCATTCTGTACGCATATTTATTTAGATATTTGGGTTACAGAAATTCAGCTTTGGTAATACTTTTGATGTATTTAAATTTTTTGAACTGCTGTTTTGTAAGCCAAGAACTCTCCTATAAAAATCTTGCATATCAAATATCTATTTTTTGTATTTTCACGTGAGGAATATGTCCTTAAGAAGAACACATTGCTAAAGTGTTGCTTTTTCACCCATTGTATAATAGTTAATAAATAAGAATTTATTTAGTCATCATATAGGTATGAGAAGTCGTGTGATTTTCAGTAATTACGTATCTTTTTAGTTTGACTGTAGGATGTCAAAATCAAATCGTTCCTCATGGTTCCCCTTGCAGCCTTGTCTTCTTGTAACATTAGTCACTGGATGAAATACATTCTAATAATTGCAGTTAGGTTTAGTACTCCGTATTACAGTCAGATATATTACATCCACCTTTGCATTATTTTTAACCAACTGCAGAATGATGTAGCACTGAGAAACGACTGTAATAATTCATCTATTATAGCACAGAAAGTCATATATTTCAGTAATGAATATAAAACCTGCATGTGTCCTCTGTATACTTTTCATGCTGCGGATTTTGATTTCTTTCTGAGAAACTGTAAATAAATCTTATTGCAGTTAATTTTAGTTATGCATACTGGAAAAATATTGGGGGTATCAGGTGTCTAGAGATTTTACAGCAAACATTTAGATATAGGAAATGTCAGTGCCAAGGGATGCCTTTTATTTTTATATTCATGACCTCTATTTTCTCTTTTCACTATTACTTGTCCTGCAGCCAGCCAAAATTCCTTACATAAAAATAAAGCATTAGAGAGCCATTGTAGAAAATACTGAATGGGGTTGATAGCCTTCTTTTGGTCTCTTTCCAAGCTCTTACCATTGAAATATCTATCCACAAAATTCTTTATGATTTATTTATTTTATATTAGTCTCAGAATACACTAAGGAGATACGATTTTTTTTCAGAAATCAGTTTCTTACGAAGACATTCCCAAATCACTTCTCTGTGGCAACTGGAGTTTATGAGGAAGTGCATGGAGTTGTGGCTAACAGTATTTATGATCCAACAATTGATCGCACTCTTACAATTAATGACGATGGATTTTTCACTCAAAATCCTAATATTTATCCTCTTTGGGTAAGTAGATTATACTTTAATAATTCTATGCTTGCTCATTTTTTTTAAACATGTGAGCATGCAGAGTCTAGAGATTTGAAATGTTCGTAAATGATGATTAAATTAAAGTTTATATCACCTACTTGTTAACATATTATTTTTCCATACACCAGACGTTAAATGAAGCACACGGAGGCCACAGCGGATGTATCATGTGGCCAGGATGTGGGGTTACTTACCATGGACGAAATGTTACACATTGGTCTGAATACAAGAGTGAAGTTGAGATAAAAGAGAGTATCAGCACTGCTGTTCAGTGGTTTACTGATGTTAAAACTCCAGCCAATCTTATCTTTTTGTATCATGAACAACCAGATGCATATGGTCATGCCTATGGACCAAATTCGTCTCATATAATTGATGAACTTCAAAAGGTAACTAATGCTCTAAGCTCTCAAAAAGTTTATTTTTAATCAGCTCTTTTCTCCCAACTTCTAGGATAAGAATTTGTACATAAATATAATTTGGTTTCTGTTAAAAGAACGTAATTTTGCATTCTGAAAAATAAGGCAAACACTATCTATTTAGTGTATATATATATATATATATATATATATATATATATATATATATATATATATATATATATATATATATATATATATATATATATATATATATATATATATATATATATATATATATATATATATATATATATATATATATATATATATATATATATATATATATATATATATATATATATATATATATATATATATATATATATATATATAATATATATATATATATATATATATATATATATATATATATATATATATATATATATATATATATATATATATATATATATATATATATATATATATATATATATATATATATATATATATATATATATATATATATATATATATATATATATATATATATATATATATATATATATATATATATACATACATACATCTTGGAACAATGCGATGCTAGGTTCTCAGAAAGCACGGGTAATGTAAAATTCATGTAATGTAACCTGTAATTTTCCACGAGAAACAATGATAATAGGCATAGATACGTTCCACAATCATACAGAAACACACTATGCCAAAGATATAAGATAAATAAAATATATTTTATAAGTACATAGCAAAGCTGAAAGACCTGTAGTTATTTATATTAACATACAAATAGTGTACAGTATAAAAGATAAACAGATTTACTGTACAATAAACAAATTAACGCGCTCTATTATGCGGTGGGCAACAGGCATACACTGGGACGTGCATGGTGGCGGTTAGCATGTAACTGAAGCGGTGGGAGAAGAGGAAGAGGACGCAGGAGAACGAACCCCTATCTGCGAATGTAAACAAAGATAAAAAATACAAAATAACCAAAACAAGACTAAAAAACTTAAAATAAAATGTTCATTTTGCAATGCTGAATGTAAAACACATTCTACTTACTCTGTATACAGTGAGCAACAGGCATGGGGCAAGTGTGGTGTCGGTGAGCACTTGACATAAGCGGTAGGAGAAGAGGAGAACAAGCCCCTATCTGCAAACGTAAAAAACAGTTAACAAAAGCAAGACTAGAAAACTAGATTTTTTCTATATATGGTGAGGGACAGGGATGGGACGAGTGTGGTGGCGTAAGCGCATGACAAGTGGTAGGAGAAGAGGAGAATGAGCCCCTATCTGCAAATTTAAAAAACAAATAACAAAAGCAAGACTAGAAAACTAAATTTTTTCAATATGCAATACCTGAATTACTGTAAAAAAAAAAAAAAATATAAAACACATTCTACTCTCTATATATGGTGAAGTTTTACTTCAAGGTTTATTGCCTTTCTCACTGTTTTGGGAGTAGAAGCACTTTCACTGTCTTTTCTTGGGCGTTTACTGGCCATGATAAATATGTATATAAAAATTGGAAAAAACACAGGAAACACAAACCTTAGCACAAAAACAGTTAGAACAAACGATATATCCACACAGTATGCTGGGTAAAGAGACACTAAAGCACCTGGCAGCATGGCGGGAAAGTAACTCCGAGGCTGTTGTTTATTTACTAAAATGAATTTTTATTTTTTTTATTTTTTGTGCACGCGGTACTCGCGCATTTCGTTTTACTATTATTTTTTTTACATAATAGTGTGTGTTAATTTGTTTACTGTACAGTATTTCTTTGTAAATATGTATATCTTTAATACTGTACACTATTTGTATTTTAATATACATAACTACAGTTATTTCAGCTTTGTTATGTACTTGTAAAATATGTTTTACTTATCTTATTTCTTTGGCATAGTGTGTTTATGTACGGTTGTGGAAAACGTATCTATGCCTGTTACCATTATTCCTTATGGATAGATAGATCTTCAGAGCTTCAGGTTGTTGTATAATTTTCTTTCTATAGATTGATGAAGGTGTAGGTTATCTCTACCAATTACTCGCTCTTCATGATTTACAAGATGCTGTTGATGTCATCATTATGAGTGATCATGGCATGAGTGCTGTACCAGAATCCAATATAATAGATTTGGATGAAGTTCTGGATTCTAGTCTCTATACTGCTTCAGGTGGATCACCTGTTCTTAATATATGGACTAAACCGGGTTAGTAGTGTGCAGTATTTGGTGTTGCGTATGCGAAAATCACCCATTTAATATCTTAAGACTATATTAAAAGACTTTGTTTTTTTAAATATTGTACTACAGTTTGGGAACTGCTGCAGTTTGATTAGTGGAAGGCCATACATATGAGCAGAAATTTCTGTTTGGTGTCTCTCCTCCTGCAAGGTTCCTTAAGGAGTTTGCAGGGGAACTGCTTCTGTGCTTTGCTGTCTTTTTCGCCTCATTCTGTTAATCAGTATTTAACCTTCGTCTTGGAAGCATGCTCTAGTGCAACCTGTTCCTAAGAAGGGTGACTGCTCTATTCCTTCCAACTACTGATCTATTGCCCTAACCTCTTCTATCACTAAAGTTTTTGAAACTTTGCTCAATGCTCACCTCCTGAAACATATAGAATCTAACTCACTTTTCTCCAATTACCAGTACAGCATCCGCAAGGCAAGATCCACTTGTCATCTCCTGTCCTATCTTACTCATGCATGGTCATCTTCTTACCTGTGCCTCATCTCACAGGTACTGTGTGGAGATTTGTAGCTGGCAGATTGGTCGGTGCAGCGACTGCTTCTTCCCATCTACCTCCAGGCTCTGGAACTCTCTTCCTCCTTCTGTCTTTCCTAATTCTTATGACATTTCATCCTTCAAAAAGCAGATCTATTGTCATCTCAGGGCCTAGTCCTCCATATCTCTGGGTCCTCTGTACTTTGACTGTTTTTTCTGTCTGTCGTGTTCCTTTGTGTGACACTACCTCATCTCTGCCTTGTCCTTAACCTTTTTCTTTTCCATTGTCTTGGTATTTTCTCGTGCCCGGGCCTTTATTGACGAGGGCAGTTTTTTTGCCTGTCCTGGTGTAAAAAAAAAAAAAAAAAATGCTTTTGACAGAGTCTGGCACAAGGCTCTGTTAGCCAAACTCTCTGCCTATGGCTTTACCCTTTATCTCTTCTCTGATTTCCAGTTTACTTTCTGACCATTTTATATCTGTGGTTATTGATGGTTCAACATTCTCTGTTAACAGTGATGTTCCACAGGGCTCTGTTCTTTCTCCTACCCTGTTCCTTCTCTTCATCAATGATCTTCTACAATCCCATTCTTCCTCTCTTCTTCATGCCTTTGCTGATGATTCTACCCTTCATTTTTCCTTTGCCTTTTCTTCTCAACCTGTAATCAGTCTTGTATCACTCTTTCTTGTACTCTTAACTCCGATTTCCAGAGGGTGTCTGAGTGGGGCACCCAAAATTTAGTTAAATTTAATGAATCCAAGACAATTTCTGGCTATCTTTTTATATTCTTCTCCTCCAGATAGGCCAATTGTTTTCAAAACCTGGAATTTACCCTCTTAATTCTATCAACATATTAGGAATGCATATAACCTCAAATTTGTCTTGGAGGACACACATAATCCAAATTTCTAACCCTGTATCCAAGAAATTGGGAGTTCTGTTTTGTTTTCATCGTTACTTTAATTCTTTACAGTTACTTAAAATCTATAAAGGTTTTATCCGTCCCTGCCTAGAATACTGCTCGCATATCTGGGGTGCTTCTTCATATACTTATCCTTTATAGCATTGAATCTAAGGCATTCAGACTAATTAATGACCCTTCTCTTACTTTTAATCTGGATTTTCTTGCTCTTTGCCGTAAGGTATCATCACTTTCTCTTTAATGTCACTACAACTTCAATTGTTGCTCTGATGAGTTGATGGGTTACATCCCTCCCCCACTGCCGAGGCCGCGTAACACTCGCCAAGCGGCCTCATCTCACAGGTACTGTGTGGAGATTTGTAGCTCGTGATTGGTTTCTGCAGTGACTGCTTCTTCCCATCTTCGTCCAGACTCTGGAACTCTCTTCCTCCTTCTGTCTTTCCTAATTCTCGTAACCTTTCTTCCTTCAAAAAGCGGATCTATCATCATCTCAGGGACTAATCCTGCTATATCTCTTGGTCATCAGTTCTTTGACTATTCTCTCAGTCTGTCCCTTTCCATTGTGTATCATTACATCATCTCTGCCTTGTCCTTAACCTTTTTCTTTTCCTTCATCTTAATGTTTTCTTTGTGCATTTATTGATGAGGGCAGTTTTCTTGCCTATTCCAGTGTCACACTCATTAAAAAAAATAATGTTAAGTTGTCCCTCTGCTTAGGAAATTTTCAAATGCACGATTTTGATGGAAAATGTAAACAAAAAATATCATAAAATTTTCCCCTAAAAATAATTATAAGAACTACTTTCTTGTATTTACATAAATTTGAGTTATATAAATAAAAATTAAGTACTGTACATTGCAATAATTTAAATATAACTTAATATATAGTGGAGCTTGGGAATAGGTCATATACAAAGGTCTGACACTTCTATAGGGGTTTTGATCATATATGAAGTTTGACTTTAAAAAATTCATATATGAGATTTATTTGTATTTTTAAGACGTTTCTTGCAGCTTTATCAGAATTTATTGTCTTTTAATTTAATACTTTCTCTCTTTTTAGAAAATTCTTTGACTGTGTATTCAAAACTTCAAGAAGGGAGCAAGACTCACAAATATAAGGTCTATTTGAAGGAGAACTTTCCCCCCGAATGGCATTACAAAGACAATATGCGTATTAGTCGGATTTTGGTGGTGGCAGAGGAGAACTATGTATTCAAAGACTTTTGGGAAGTCATCAATGGCATTAAATCAAAAGGCATACGTGACAGTAAGTTTTTTATGCATTTGACTCTTTCATCTTCAATTTTTATTTCTTTATGGTAAGGCAGTTGACATATATTCAGTACTTTAATAATCCTTCAGAACTACACTAAAAACAATAATAGTTTTGTCGAGCATTCCTTCTTGAACCCATCGTCAGGAACTGTACAAAATTTATGGATTTTTGGCTTCATTATTATTAAAAGCATGAGTCTCACTCTCCTTTCATACAGGTGTTGCTATTGTAAGGGTACTTTCTCTTTCCTTAATTCTTTGTGGTCAGTAGATATTTTACAATCACTCTCACAGTCTCTTTCTATTTGACAAGAAAAGAGAGGGACAATAGCATTTACTAAATAAGAGATGATTTATTAACTAAATTGTCTCAGATCATCAGATTGGCTTTATATCTTATATACAGCACTACCAAATCTAATGAGGCTAGTGATGATGTAAGATTGTTGTACAGAGAAAGCTGTAACTATCGATAAGAGTAATAAATCTTCCATCACTGCTCATGCTGAATATCTAAAACCGGTTTCTCCATTATGTGGTTTTAAAATGTTTCATGCGGTGTACTATAGCAATGTGCAGTGTGACCCTTTTTTCTTAACTGGGTCCAAATAAAAGTTGGAAATATTAATCATCACACTTTGCCCTATTTTCCATAATGGTAACGAACAAACATTGCTCAATGAATGGGTGTATTAGTATATAATTAATATCTGAGTAAATTTCATGTACTTAATATACTCTGTTTGGTTTGTTAGTATTGTATTTTTATGAAATAATTAGTGCAAATACTGAGGATTTACAGTTTTGTTAGTGTTACATCTAGGAAAATTCGTCATCACTTGTATGTTCATTGTTACGTAGTATGTTTTGTTTGATTTATTCCTATACTATGGTTGAAGAGAGCTTTTTCTTTGACCTTGGATAATTAGTTAAAGTTTGGATTTTGATAATATTCTATTACTGATTCTTGTACTTTACGTATATACTGTAAGAAGGAAGGCTTTTAAGCTTACTTATATTTTAAATGTGTTATCAAGTAGGACATGTGTCTTTTAGGGAACTCTAAAATGCTGATGATTCTCTAAATCAAGGCACTGTAATTTAATGAAGGTCCAGTCTTATGGCATTGCTGCTTTCGTATTTGGATTCTAATTGCTTGAAGACCAAATGAGATGACATATCATGCTCACTTTACGAGTTTCTAATCCTTTCTCACATATACTATTTTGTGCAAATGTACATTATTTGAAACATTTGCTATCTTCTAGTTTATAAATGTTAGGCAGCTGGTTTGCCTAATTTCATTGAGTTCCTCCTCTTCCCAACAAAAGCTGAATAAGAATTTGTGGATTTTCGAACTTACGGTGCCAGATAGTAGTAGAAATTAAGTTGAATGCACAGTAATCATCTGTTTTATTTGGAAATAACAGGAATCTCCTCCAATAAAGTTTCTGGAAAAGCTTTCTAGCCATATCTTTTGTTTTTTTTTCTATGAGTGTGACACCGGGACAGGCAGAAACTGCCCTCATCAATAAAGGCCCGGGCACGAGAAAATACCAAGACGAAGGAAAAGAAAAAGGTCAAGGACAAGGCAGAGATGAGGTAATGTCACACAATAGAAAAGACAGACAGAAAAAACAGTCAAAGTACAGAGGAACCAGAGATATGGCAGAAAATATATATATATATATATATATATATATATATATATATATATATATATATATATATATATATATATATATATATATATATATATATATATATATATATATATATAATAAAGTGTTATATCACAGCACAATATGAAACAAAAGAATTGCCCATAAATAACACAAAGAGA
>JAXCGZ010006032.1:55000-76897 GCA_037179515.1 Halocaridina rubra
TATTGTTTCCTTTTTGATGTCGGCTACCCCCCAATTGGGCTTGGCCATGGTAGATAGATAGATATATATATACAGTGGTGACCCCAACCCACGAACCTAATCCGTTCCAAAAAAGTGTACTTGGGTTGGAAAGTTTGTGGGTTGGATTTGATTTTCCCATTGAAAAGCATGTAAATCCAATTAATCTGTTCCAGGTCGCGACAAATATTCATTTTTAAATTTTTCAAGTCATGAAGACCAATAAATATAATACAGGTTATTAGAAATATACTTAGTAAAAGGAATATGAAATTGATAATAGAAATACAGTACTGTATTTACCTTTGTGGATGATTGTTGCTGGCATACATAGATGGTGGTGGAGGAGGAGGAGGAGGGGGATTTATTTTTTGGAAGGAGACTCCCCTTCCATGAAAACATTAGGGAGCTCTTCTGATACAGGCTGTATTTCTGGTGTTTTCTCTCTTTTTCTCTTTTGGAAGTTGCTTCCCTGCCTTCTGGAACAAGGAAACGATACAGAGAAATTTGTCTTTTTTTTTCTTTGGTAAATTTTTCTAAAAATATTCATCACATTGTCATTTACCATATTCACCACTCTATTGCCCACAGTTTTATCTGTGTGATGATTCTCAATAAAAGCCTGCACATCATTCCACTTACTAAAAATTTCTTTCAGTTCTTCACTGGATACAATTACCCCTTCATCCGTGGAAATTCTTCTTTGTGGTCCTCCACCAGCTTCTCCACATCCTCCTCATTGACCTCCAAGCCCTAACTTTTGCCCATGGCCATAATTTCATTCACAATTTTTATAGCTAACTCCTGGTTGAAGCCCTCGAAGTCTCTATTAGTAACACAACCTGGCCAAAGTTTCCTCCAGGCAAAGTTCAGTGTACGATATGAGACCTCCTTCCATGCTTTTTCAATGAGGCCAATGCAGTGGAGGATATTAAAGTGGTCTTTCCAAAAATCACGAAGGGTCAAATCCGTGTCATTAATGACCTGGCAAAAAGACCCTTCGTGTACAACTTTTTAAAATTAAAAATTACCTGCTGGTCCATGGGCTGGAGGATAGGAGTGGTATTGGGAGGCAGAAATTTTACTTTAATGAAACCGTAATGTATAGCGAGATCATCTTCCACACCTGGAGGATGGTTAGGAGCATTATCCATCATGAGGAGACACTTGAGAGGCAAATTCTTTTACTCAAGATATTTCTTCACTGCTGGCGCAAACACTTTAATCAACCACTCTAGGAATAAAATCTGCGTGACCCAAGCCTTTGGATTTGACCTCCACAGTACTGAGAGGCTAGCCTTTAACACGTTATTGCATTTAAAAACACGTGGATTTCAGAGTGGTAAACTAAAAGAGGTTTGATTTTACAGTCCCCACTAGCATTAATGCACAATAAAAGGGTAAGCCTGTCTTTCATTGGTTTGTGGCCAGGCAATGATCTCCTCTTTGGTTATATAGGTTGTTTTGGGCATTATCTTCCAAAAGAGTCCTGTTTCATCACAAACACTTGTTGTGGAATATAACCTTCACTCTCGATATATTTAGTGAATTCGTTTACGTAGGAACCTGCTGCTTTTTGGTCGGAACTAGCCGTCTCTCCGTGTCTAATGACGCTATGAATCCCAGTTCGGCGATGAAAATGTTCAAACCAGCTTCCTCTGGCTTTAGGTTCCTCCAGTTTAGCGCCACTAGAAGTCAGAGAGTTCACTACTAAATCTTGGTGGATTTGCAAAGCCTTAGCGCATATTATGGCCTCGCTAATACTATCTCCGACCAACTGTTTTTCATTTATCCACAACAATAATAGTTTTTCTACCTCTTCTATCACCTGTGACCTTTTCTTCGTTAATATATTCGCTCCTTTAGCCATGTCAGCTGCATTTAAGATCTCTTTATTCTTTAAAATAGTACAGATGATGGATTTCGGCGTGTTATATTGTGTGGCGAGATCTGACACACGCACCCCATTTTCATGTTTTGCAATTATTTCTTTTTTCGTTTCCACTGTTATGCATCTGGGGAGTTTGATGCCAATATCACTAGCACTTTTAACTTTCTTAGGAGCCATAATAAGGGCTATATTAAAAGATAAAACTATGGAAAATAAGCAAGAACTGTGATAAAATATGAACGAACCACATAGCGCGGGCAGCAATGTAGAACTGAAAGAAAATGAGAGCGGCCGAGTGAAACCAAGAGCGACCGAGTGGAACCCATGTGCGACTGAGAGCGGCCGAATTAGACACATGGTGGCTTGGCCAACACTTTTTTCTTCATGGGTTTGAATTTATTCCTGGGTTGGGGTCAAGTTTTGTCCAAAATTTTGTTCGCAGGTTGGTTTGTTCGTAGGTACAGGCGTTTCTGGGTTGGGGTCACCGCTATATATATATATATATATATATATATATATATATATATATATATATATATATATATATATATATATATATATATATATATATATATATATATATATATATATATATTTTGTAAGCTTCTCTTATATACCCTTCTTGTAATAGGAGGGAAATTCAAGTGAGCTCCTGGAAAGGGATTGTTGACTTTGGAATCTAAATAGTTGCTAAAAACTTGTTATTGCCTCGTGAAATTCATAGGTGCCTCTGGCAAATAGAGGATACCATTTAAAGTGGAATTTTCTTTTGGAGAATAGAGGATAGCCGTCATTGATCAAGAGTACCCTAAGCTTCCAGGTGCCCTTAGAGGCCAAAGGAGTTCTATGAAGTTAATGGGTAACCCTTAAAACTAGAATTCTATCAAATGCTAATCTATACTGCTCCATTTACAATTGTTCCCCCTTTAAGTGTATAGCATTCTTTGCAGGTGAATTGACCATCTGAAGATGAAGAGCATAACCTAAAATTTTAAAATACATATTACATATAATATGAGGACTATGTGTCTCATTTAATAAATTAATTTTGTACTTTCTTATTCTTAGTATTGCATTATGCTATATACAGTAGTCTATGTTACTAATTATATTTTTGTACAGTTTTTCTCATGCTCGTTTAGAAATATGATATGATAAAGATGCTTTAAATTCTTTTATTATAAGTATCAAAGTTTATATTGAGGAAGAATGGAGAAACCATTTCTTTCTTGTATACTCAGTGTATTGTAGGAGGTGACGAAAGAGAAGTCCCATGTGGTCGGGAAATAGAATTCCATCCCCTACATGTTGTAAGAGCTAATTAATTAAAAAGGGGTATGGGAATAAGGGGTGGCAGTCCCTTTTTCCTCCAAATTTTTCCGTTGCTCAGACTGATAGAAGTTTTGAGGATGACAATGTAATGATGATGCCCTTAGGTGCTGTTAATTTGGTACAGTTGTGGCTGCTGTGCTAATTTTGATATAACATGGAAACTCGTTTGGAAAAACAATTCAAGAACTTACATTAAAAACTTTTTTTTTCATTGCATTTAATAATATTATTAGTACAGTATCTAGGTTTAATTAAAAACTGGCTTTTGCATTTAATAATATTATTAATATCTAGGTTTAGATCACGTTTGGTTTCTTTATCCAGGCATTGTCTCTATGTGCTTCTTCAAGCTTCACTATTATCAGGTATTTCATGTGTGGGGGTGTGCACTTACTGAAATTGTACATTGACTTTTTCATTTATGTATCTGTTGGTTTACAGTATGAAAGAGTAGTATATTTTCATTTACAGAATTCCTCTTATTCTAAATTTTGCATGGCTATACCATAATAACAGTTGAGAATGTACATTGCATGTTTATCATTTTACAGTATTAGAAGATATCTTGGGATATTATAATGACTAATCTTGAGTAGAGCATAGCACATCTCTATAGTTACTTTGCACTCTTAGATATTGGTAGAGATATCTCAAAACTGCATGTAATTCAACTAATAAGTAAACTAGTTAGTCATAATAAGTCATCTCTGTAAGGAAGAGCATAAACTATATATTGCATATATATACTGAAACTCCACTACTTATGAAAAACCGAGTTTCGTACAGTCACAGATGTGAGCATAAACCTACCCATTGTCTACCCATATTAATATATTTATTACTGTACTGTATTGTATTATTACATTATTATTACTGTATTAAAATTCAATAATACTGTATACTTTATGCTTTATGTATTGGTTAAGTGTCTTTAGCCTTATTACTGCACAGTACTGCATATGTATGTAGTGTACAGTACTCTTTTGTAGCTAAACACAACTTATTAACAATTACTTACAAATGGAGAATTGTTTGTAAGTTGTGTTTAGGTAAAAAAGAAGTACTGTACAGTACATACATATTCAGTGCTGTACTGTACCGTAGCTAGGCTAAAGACACTTAACTACTATAAAAAGCAAATTATACAGTATTAATACTTTACAGTAATACATACATTAACTCATGAGTAGATAATGGGTAGATTTTTGTTCGCATCTGTAAATGTTTATAACTCGGTTTTGCTAAGTATATACACTCAGCTCTTGGAATAACACGAGGATAGGTTCTCAGAAGTGACGTGTAATGTAAAATTCGTGTAATGTAACCAGTAATTTTCCATAAGAAACAATGATAATGGGCATAGATACATTTCACACCTGTACATAGACACACTATGCCAAAGATATAAGATAAGTAAAACATATAAGTACATAAAAAAGACGAAAGACCTGTAGTTATTTATATTAACATGCAATTAGTATAGAGTATAAAAGATATACAGATTTACTGTACAGTAAACAAATTAATGCACTCTATTATGCGGTGGCAACAGGCATGCACTGGGACGTACATGGTGGCAGTGAGCACGTAACTTAAGCGGTAGAAGAGGAGGAGGATGTGGGAGAACGAACCTCTATCTGCAAATGTAAACAGATATAAAATAAAAATAAAAAATAACCAAAGCAAGACTAAAAAACAAAACAAAAAATTTCATTATGCAATGCCTGAATGTAAAGCACATTCTGCTCACTCTATATAATGTTAGCTACAGGCATGGATAAGCGTGGTGGCGATGAGCACTTGACATAAGCGGTAGGAGAATAATAATAATAATAATAATAAACTTTATTTCCATTTTACAATGGGTATTCGTCAGCCAGGACAAGCCCCACCCCCCACTGTGATGTCCACCCACAGCAGTTCCTGCCAGTAAACAGCTTAAACTCTCGGTCTTGGACGGGGCCGATCTTTCGACCTCGTGAATGCGAAGCCAGCGCGTTACCACTGTACTAGCCAGCAGGCGAACCCCTATCTGCAAATGTAAAAAACAATTAACAAAAGCAAGCCTAGAAAACTTAATTTTTTTCATTATGCAACACATGACTTACTGTAACAAAAAAAAAAAATGTAAAACACATTCTACTCACTCTACATACGCTGAGCAACGGGCATGGAATGAGCGTGACGGCGGCGAGCACGTGACTTAAGCGATAGAGAAGAGGAGGGGGAAACATTAGATCGAACCTCTTGTTGTAAAAATAAATAAAGATACTGTAACATAAAAAATTAATAAAAGCAAGACTAGAACAACTGGATATTTTTTTCATTATGCAATGCCTGAATTACAGTAATGATGTATATAAAAAATATTATACACATTCTACTCACTCTGTATGCAGTGAGCAACAGACGACGAGCAGGTTATATAAACGGTAGGAGAAGGAGGAGAAGAGGAGGAAGTGGGACAGCTAACCCCTAGCTGCAAAAATAAAGCTAACTTAAAAAAATGAAGAGCAAGACTAAAAAGCTATTTTTTTTATTATGCAACGACCGAATATAATACTGTACTATGGTATTAAAAATATAACATAAAAAAAACGTAAGCAATTACACAGGTGTACTCACTCTATGTACGATGGGGCTTTTTCCTTGACGATATTATACGGCAAGTTTGTTTGCTGTTTGTTCTTAATGCTCATCCACGTACATAGCATTTTCTCCATTCTCTCCATATTATCCGATCGAGAATATGGAGACTTAAGCGAAGTTAAAGTAACACCAGCATTTGCATTTTTCTTCATTCTTTCTGCATTTTCACGGATAGTGCGCAACGTACTTTCACTGTGTTGCATCGACAGTTTTATGGCCGCTGTACTCTCACCATGCTCATAATGGGCCAACACTTGAAGTTTTACTTCAAACTTTATTGCCTTTCTCACTCTATTGTGAGTAGAAGCACTTCCACAGTCTTTTCCTGGATGTTTACAGGCCATGATATATGCGTGCAGTACCTGTATATAAAATTTGCAAAAATAGTTAAAACAAGCGATATATCCACACTGTATGCTGGGTAAAGAGACACTGAAGCACATGGCAGAAAGGTGGGAAAGTGCCTCCGAGGCAGTTGCTTATTCGTGCATTTCGTATTTTTTACTATTATTTTTTGGAGGCATTATTCCAGTTTCGCGTATTATAGCAGCACGTAAAAAACGAGTTGAGTATATATATATATATATATATATAATATATATATATATATATATATATATAATATATATATATATTATATATATATATATATATATATATATATATATATATGAAGCAAAAAAAGGCCCATAAATGAAACACAAAAAGAAGCGAAGATATACTATATATTACGACTGGACTCTAGTCCTCTTCAGGTACAAATGAATCGATGCATTTGTACCTGAAGAGGCCTGGAGTCCAGTCGTAATATATAGTATATCTTCGCTTCTTTTTGTGTTTTATTTATGGGCCTTTTTTTGCTTCATATTGTGCTGTGATATAACAGTTTATTTTGCATATATATATATATATATATATATATATATATATATATATATATATATATATATATATATATATATATATATATATATATATATATATATATATATATATATATATATATATACACAATATATATATATATATATATATATATATATATATATATATATATATATATATATATATATATATATATATATATATATATATATATGCACACACAGTAGGTCCTCATATAACATCGTTCCAAGTTACATTGTTTCGCCGTTACGTCAGTGGTAACGCGCTGGCCTCGCATTCGCGAGGTCGACAGATCGGTTCCCGCTCAGGACCGAGAGTTTAAGCTGTTTACTGGGAAGGTTACTTGCTGTGGATGGGCACCACAGTGGGGGGGTTGGGGCTTGCCTCAGCTGACGTTCTGAGAGTATCTCAGATGGATATCGGAACTGAAACACCGGCAAACTTTAACTTTAACTTTAATAAATTATTAATAAATTAATTTTTCGACCTACCTGGCTGATGTGGTACAATCAAACCACGCCCCAAAACAATTTGTGAGCACATCGTAGGAATACACCTCTAGCAGCACTGCTGTATTCATACTTATCAAGTAAGTGGCTTTATTTATTTATTTGTTTTTATATTTGTCTATATTGAAGGATTATACCGAACTTAAAAGAACAAATGAACACATAGCTGTATATACGATTTTATTTGAAATACACACGAATACAAAGCTAGCAAACACAGCTGTATTCATATTTATCAGGTTAATGGGTTTATTTATTTTTTTATGTATTTGGTTATATTGAAGGATTATATTGAATAAAAAAAAACAGCTGAAAATACGATTTTATTTGAAATACATGAATACAAAGCTAGCAAACACAGCTATATTCATATTTATCAAGTAAATGGCTTTATTTATTTATTTTTTATATACCTGTATGTGGTATATTGAAGGAGTATACTGAATTTTAAAAAAGCACAAACATATAGCCATAAATACGATGTTATTCAAAATAGTTGGTTGAGTGTAGTGTGAGAATATGGTATCATGCGGCATTAGAAGGGAAAGAAAAACCACTGCTCAGTTTATTCCCACCCTCCATATTGTGCGTAGTGTTTTTGTTTATTCCCACCCTCCGTATTGTTCCTAGAGTTTTTGTCTGCTCTCTTGTTGTGTTTGCTTGTTACTGATATTACTATTGCCTCCCAAGCATGTTAGTGATAGTTGTGATGGTAGTGCCACTAAGAAAAGAAAAGCCATCACCATGGAAAACAAAATTGAAGTGGAAACCATGCTGAAATAAGCCAGTCTCTCCCTCCCTTGCAATGCCCTTTCCAGTGTGCAAGCCAATGACACGAGTAAAGGTAAGCTATAATGCACTGTACTGTAGTGTAATTTTACTATTGATACATTTTAAAGTTAAGCAATACTATTAAGATTAGTTTTAGTATTTTTTATCATAGCTTAAGTACATATCTTTTTCCAATATTTTAAATGATTTATTTTTAACCTAGGTTCGGGGACCTAGGTTCGAATTTAGGTGTGTTGCGACTTATGTCGATATCGGACTTAAGTCAGCTGTCAGGAATGGAACCCTGACATTAAACGAGGACCCCCTGTGTGTATATATATACGCCTAGTTCACTTTTTACGCGTGTTTATATTCCGCGAAATTGGAATAAAGCCCCTAAAAAATAATAGTAAAAAATACGAAATTCGTGAATAACGCCCTTGAAAAAAAAAAAAATAATAATAATAATTTTAGAAAATAGTCAGCCGCCTCGGAGGCACTTTTCTGCCTTCCTCTCCCTCTTCTACTGCTTAATGCGATCGGATATTATGAAGATAATGGAAAAAAGCATTAAGAACAAACAGCAAACAAACTTGCGATATAATATCGTCAGGGAAATAGCGTGCGAGGGTGCATCAGCTGATATGGAGGCGGTAAAATGTTTGCAGATAGAGGTTTGTTCTCCCGCATCCTCGTCCTCTTCTACCGCTTAATGCGATCAGATATTATGAAGAGAATGGAAAAAAACCATTAAGAACAAACAGCAAACAATCTTTTGGTATAATATCGTCAGGGAAATAGTGAATGAGGGTGCATCAGCTGATACGGAGGTGGCAAAACGTTTGCAGATAGTGGTTCTCCCGCATCCTCCTCCTCTTCTATCACTTAATGCGATCGTATATTATGAAGAGAATTGAAAAAAGCATTAAGAACAAACAGCAAACACACTTTCGATATAATATCGTCAGGGAAATAGCATGCAAGGGTGCATCAGCTGAAACGGAGGCGGCAAAACGTTTGCAGATAGAGGTTCGGTCTCCCGCATTCTCCTCCTCTACTACCGCTTAATGCAATCGGATATTATGAAGAGAAGGGAAAAAAAGCATTAAGAACAAACAGCAAACAAACTTGCGATATAATATCGTCAGGGAAATAGCGATCGAGGGTGCATCAGCTGATACGGAGGCGGCAAAACGTTTGCAGATAGAGGTTTGTTCTCCCGCATCCTCGTCCTCTTCTACCGCTTAATGCGATCGGATAATATGAAGAGAATGGAAAAATAGCATTAAGAGCCATAATATGCGCTAAGGCTTTGTAAATCCACTCTGATTTAGTAACGAACTCTCCGAGTTCTAGTGGCACTAAAGTAGAGGAATTTAAAGCCAGCAGAAGCTGGTTTGAACACTTTCGTCGCGGAACTGGGATTCATGGCGTCATTAGACATAGATAGGCGGCTAATTCCGACCAAAAGGCAGCGGATTCTTACTTGAAGGAATTTGCTAAATTTGTTGAGAATGAATGTTATATCCCGCGACAAGTTTTTAATTGTGATGAAACGGGACTCTTTTGGAAGAAAATGCCCCAAAGAACCTATATAACATGGCCACAAACCAATGAAAGACAGTCTTACACTTTTATAATGGGGACTGTAAAATCAAACGGTTTTTTTAGTTTACCACTCTGAAAATCCGCATTTTGTAAGCGCAATAACCTGTTGAATGCAATAATGTATTGAAGGCTATTCTTCCGGTAATGTGGAGGTCAAATCGAAATGATTGGGTAACGCAGATTTTATTCCTAGAGTGGTTGATTGAAGTGTTTGTTCCAGCAATGAAAAAATATCTTGAGGAAAATTATTTGCCCCTTAAGTGTCTCCTCATAATGGATAATATTCCTGCCCATCCTCCAGGTGTGAAAGAAGATCTTGCTATACATTACGACTTCATTAAAGTAAAATTTCTGCCTCCCAACACCAATCCTAGCATCCATCCCATGGACCAGCAGGTAAATTTTAATTTTAAAAGTTGTAAACAAAAGGTCTTTTTGCCAGGTATTTCCAGGTCACCAATGACAAGGATTTGACCCTTCGTGATTTCTGGAAAGACCACTTTAATATCCTCCACTGCACTGGCCACATTAAATTCTGCCTAGAGGAAACGTTGGCCAGGTTGTGTAACTAATAGAGACTTCGAGGGTTTCAAGCAGGAGTTAGCTAACGTTTCCTCGACTTAATAAAAATTTTTTAAATTCTTCACTGGCCACCTTTTCCCTCTCATCCCCTTCCTCCGATGACTGCTCCTCTTTGAGAATCTTCACCTGTTCACGTTCCTACTCAACTAATACTTCGGTGGTTAGTTCCACTTTAATATCCTCCACTGCACTGGCCACATTGAACTCCACCTGGAAGAAACGTTGGCCATGTTGTGTGACTGATAGAAACTTCGAGGGTTTGAAGCAAGAGTTAGCTATACAAATTGTGAATGAAACTGTGGCCACAGGCAAAACTTTGAGCTTGGAGGTCAATGAGGAGGATGTGGAGGAGCTGGTGGAGGCCGCAAAGAACTAACCACCGAAGAATTAGATGAGTTGGAACGTGAACAGGTGAAGATTCTCAAAGAGGAGCAGTCACCGGAGGAAGGAAATGAGAGGAAAAACGTGTCCAGTGAAGAATTTAAACAAATATTTATGAAGTGGAGGAAACGTTGGCCAGGTTGTGTGACTGATAGAGACGTCGAGGGTTCAAGCAGGAGTTAGCTATACAAGTTGTGAATGAAACTGTGGCCACAGGCAAAAGTTTGAGCTTGGAGGTCATTGAGGAGGATGTGGAGGAGCTGGTGGAGGACCACAAAGAACTAACCACTGAAGAATTAGTTGAGTTGGAACATGAACAGGTGAAGATTCTCAAAGAGGAGCAGTCACCGGAGGAAGGGGATGAGAGGGAGAAGTTGTCCAGTGAAGAATTTGAACAAATTTTTATTAAGTGGATTGATCTTCAGGCTTTATTGAGAAGCATCACCTAGATAAAACTGTGGGCAATAGAGTAGTGAATATGGTAAATGTAATGCGATGAATATTTGTAGAAAAATTTACCAAAGAAGAAAGAGACAAATTTCTCTGGATTGTTTCCTTGTCCCAGTAGGCAGAGAAGCAGCTACCAAAAGAGAAAAGAGAGAAAACACCAGAAATAGAGCTTGTATCAGAAGAGTTCCCTAACATTTTATGGAAGGTGTCTCCAAAAATTAGTCCTCCTCCTCCTCCTCCACCACCACCATCCACGTATGCCAGTGACAATCATCCACAAAGGTAAATACAGTACTGTACCTTGTTTTATTTTAGTAAAGTAGAATTCCTTTCTATTATTAATGTAAATTTCATTTTAGATATAATGCATATAGCCTGTATTATATTTCATGTTTTTACTGACTCAAATAGTTTAAAATGAATATTTACTGTGACTAGAAACGGATTAATTTAATTTACATGTTTTAAAATGGGAAAAATAAATTCAGTCCATGAACAAACCTTCCTATGAACAGGTTTTGGAAACGGATTAAATTCATGGGTAGGGGTCACCACTATTTTTTATTTTTATATATATATATATATATATATATATATATATATATATATATATATATATATATATATATATATATATATATATATATATATATATATATATATATATATATATATATATATATAGAATTACCAGTAAGATCACAACCATACAAGTTTCAACATTGGGTTTTGCACTTGTGTGGATCAGTATTCTATAATTGTATATGTACTTCGTGCAGTGGAACATATTGTGTTTTCATACATAATGCCTTCTCTCCCACCAGTGACAGCACTAAAATCCAAATGAAGGAAGTTGATAGAAAAATAAATACTAATTTGGATCTATCTAATCAAAATCATATACTCAGTCATGCCATAAATAGTGAAGAAGATCAAGGGAGTGCCAAATCTGAATTCCATATCAATATAAACAGTACTGATTAACTGATCTTGAATCTATGCTGGTAAAGTTCCTGTGCTCATTAAAGTTGGGATTGGTATCTCATTAGGAAATACCTGTACTATAAATTTTTGTTTTATAATTGGGATATTTAAATTTTTTTATTTCTCATTGAAAAATAGTTTTCCATAAATAGATTTGGTATTCAGTGAGCTCTGTATGTAAATAGGAGTTTCCATAATACCTTTCTTTTTGTATTCTAATATCCAACATTTTATTCTTTCATTGCATGGTATTTGATATGTTTAATTTTGATCCTCTATTAAGAAATTAACCAGAACTTTTGCGCATGGAAATGTGTTCCTCAGCTTATTCGTGGCTAGAAAAAAAAGTACATGCACTGACTGCTCATGTGCTCAATGTTTTAACAGGTTTTAATTCCCTTTTTGTATGTTGTCTCCTTCAGAGTTAATTTTTACAGTTCACTTTGCAAAACCAAGCATAGCTAATAATATTAGTGTTTTTAGTTAAGAATAATATAAAAAAGAAAATCAACAGTAAATGTTGTACATATTGAAATGAGCAAAACCTGAGAGTTATGAAATATATTTGTAAATTCTAGGCAGTTTTTGGAACTGCTGGTCTTATTCTCAAAAGTGTCACAGTTGCAAAATGTTTGAGAATGAAAGATCTTTAAAAGCAATAAGGATTTATGAATATCCTCACCTTGTCAGGGCTCTAGTTCCCTTCATAATGTAAAAATGTATTGAAGTTGTAAGATAATGTGGATTTTATTACTCCACATAAACATTAATATTTTTCTCTGGAGACGACGACATTAATTATGTTGCCAGAAACATTTGTCATTAAACTTTTCTGATACATTTAAATAAATATGAATCACTTAAGTTTCTAAGCTAATTGCAACACTGAATACTGATTACATTAATTTTTTTCTGCACAGGATGTTTAGTGACTCTCATAGGCATTATAGGAATTGTTGCATGCACGCTGTCCAGACGAGAATCTCGACGACGCATTTCTGCCGATGCTTTGATCAATGGATATATTCACAGGTGATTAATACAGTACAGGGGGTCATCTAGTTACGGTGTTTTGTGGTTACAGCGCATCTCCCATAATTTTTTCTGCTTCTCTTTTGATAATTTTTGGCCTGTATTATGTGTCCCAAGCATAAAGCAGATTCTTCTGATGGCAGTACTACGAAGGAAAGGAAAACCATCACCACGAAAGTGAAATTAGAGATAGTAAAATGCATGGAAAAAAGGAGAAATTGTACTCCTGCATTAGCATAGGTGATTAATTGAGTGTGTCCCGACCTACATTGAAATTCGGGTTACATCACATTTCAGGAATGGAACTCTGACGTATTTCAAAGCCCCCCTGTATATGGATTTTTAAGACAGTATATTTAGTAAGCACTTTTTTCATACATGTTGCATTCTCCTTCTCAAGGGAGTAGGGTGATTTATTAGCTTAGTCATACTTATGCACGACATATATGGTCAACAAGTTCAAACCAGTGCCATTAATTAATTCCAAAACCAGGGTTAGGTTTCCCTCAGGGATTGCTGTCATTTACTGATGTTGGTCATGGTAAATCATAAAGCACTACACACCAACTCAATCTATCTCTTGCATGCTCCATACCCTCCTGGATCTCAAGGACTTTCCTAGACATTACATTATTGAATATTCTAAATAATATTATTTCTAACAGGACTTGTGTATCGTTTTTGCATAGGTGTAACTCATTTCAGCAATCTATTTTTGTTAGTCATAGGAACCAGACTTAGTAAGTTTTTAATATTAAAAAGGATTTTTGATATACAGTCATACCTCTAGTCACGATTTAGATCCATTCCTAAACCCTGTTTGTGGGGTGATTTGTTTGTGGGGCGAAACAGTTGTTCCCATTGGAATGCATATTATTTTAAGTAATCCATTCCTCATCACCATAAATATAAATTTGTAAGTTTTTTTATGAGTTTAAAAATGAATTAATTTACCAGTAAAAGGAAAATTACATTAATACTAGAAAGGAATTCCACTCTACTAAAGTAAAGCATGGCACAGTAGTGTATTTACATTTGTCGTTGATTGTTGCTGGCACACGTGGATGGTGGTGGTGGAGGAGGAGAAGGAGGAAATGGAGGAAGACTACTTCTTTGAAGGAGAGTCCCCTTCCATGAAAACGTTAGGCAACTGTTAAGGTACAGGCTGTATTTTTGGTGTTTTCTCTCTATGTTCTCTTTTGGAAGGTAGTTCTCTGACAAGTGGCACAAGAAAACGATCCAGAGAAATTTGTCTTTGATAAATATTTCTAAAGTGAGACATCACATTGTCATTTAAAATATTCAGTGCTCTGTTGCTCACAGTTTTATCTGGGTGATGATCCTCAATAAAAGCCTGCACCTCACTCTACTTACTAATAATATCTTGAAATTTTTCACTTGAAATTTTTTTCCTATCATCCCCCTCCTGCGAAGACTGATCATCTTGGAGAGTCTTCACCTGTTCATGTTGCAGCTCTATTAGTTCTTCGGTGCTGAGTTCTTCTTTGTGATCCTCCACCAGCTCCTCCTCATTGACCTCCAAGCCCAAACTTTTGCCCGTAGCCACAATTTCATTCACAGTATTGATAGCTCACACCTGCTTGAAGCCCTCAAAGTCTTTTTTTCAGCCACACAACCTGGCCAAAGTTTCCTCTTGGCGGAGTTCATCGTGCAGTATTAGACCTCCTTCGATGTCTTGTCAATGAGATCAGTGCAGTGGAGGATATTAAAGTGGTCTTTCCAGGATTCATGAAGGGTCAAGCCCTTGTCATTGTTGACCTGGCCCCTCAAAAGACTCTTTGTATAGAGCTTCTTAAAATTAGAAATCTTTTACTATTTCATGGGCTGGAAGAGAGGAGTGGTGTTGGGGGGCAGAGATTTGAAGTCGTATTCAAGAGCAAGGTCTTCTTCCAAACCTGGAGGATGGGCAGGAGCATTATTTATTATGAGGAGACACTTGAGAGGCATATTTTTTTCCTCAAAATATCTCTTCAGAGTTGTCTCGAGCTCTTTAATCAGCCACTCTAGGAATAAAATCTTCATGACCAAGCCTTTGGATATGACCTCCACATTACTGGAAGGCTAGTCTTGAAAAGGTTATTGCGCTTAAAAATGTGCGGATTTTCAGAGTGGTAAATTAAAAGAGGCTTTATCTTACAGTCCCCACTAGCATTAGCACTTATAAAGATGTAAGCCTGCCTTTCATAATTTTGTGGTCAGGCAGTGACTTCTCTTGGGTTATATACGTTCTTCTAGGCATTTTTTTCCGAAAGAGTCCAGTTGGAACTAGCCACCTCTCCATGCCTAACAATGCTATGAATCCCAGTTTGTCGACAAAATATTTCAAACCAGTCTCTTCTGGCTTTAATTTTGTCAATTTTAGCGCCACTAGAACTCGGAGTGTTTGCTACTAATTCATGGTGTATTTGTGAAGCCTTTAGCGCATATTATGGCCTCACTAACACTATCTCCAGCCAGCTGTTTTTCATTTATCCAAACCAACAATAACTTTTCTACCTCCTCTATCAACTGTGACCTATTCTATGTTAATATAGTCACTCCTTTAGCCACGTCAGCTGCCTTTTTGACCTCTTTGTATTTTAATAAAGTACATATGGTCGATTTCGTAATGTTATACCGCGTGGCAAGGTCAGAAACACGAACAGCGTTTTCATGGTTAGCAATGATTTCTTTCTTCGTTTACACTGTTATGCATCTAAGGTATTTAATGCCACTTTCATAGATGCACTTCACTTTCTTAGGAGCCATAATAAAGGCTAACTTAAAGGGAAAACAGTGGAAAACTACAAAGACAGAATACGAACAAACTATAAACAGAGCGCAAACGCATTGCACAACGCAGGCACCAATGCAGAATTGAGAGTAACCAAGCGATCGCCCGGGTGAGCGGGAATGTGGTTGCCTGAGTGAATGCCTGGCCGGATGTGCATGTGTATTCATGTTTGGGACTCGAGGGTTTGTTCGGGGGATGATGAAAAATTTGTTCGTAAATAGTGTTCATGGGGCGATTTGTTTGTTGGGGGGGGTATTCATGGGACGAGGGTCTACACTATATAAGTGTAGTTTTCTTTATATGCAGCATGCCCAAGTCACTGATTATATCCTGTGAAGGGGGAGGAAGACATCCATACTTGTATACTGTGGTAGTCGGCAGTAACTTTAAGTGTGTGTGTGTGTGATTACTATAATGTAATTACCTGATTGTGCTTATGGGAAAGAGCCCCATGCTTGTAACTCTCCGACTCCTGATTGCTTTCATTTTTATACTCAATTTCAACTGCCAATATCAATTTTTCTTACACTGAGGTACTTTCTTATATTCTGAAAAGAAGTTTTCTTACAATGCTTCCAACTATGACATCTAGTTCTAGAGTCATCCATATCAGGATATTCGTGATTATCTAATTGTGCTTACGGGAGAGAGCCCTATGCACATAACCCCCTGTCTCCTGGTTGGTTCTGTTTTTATCCTCAATTATTCTTATTATATTTGTTCTTAAAACTGTGTATGTGTAAGTCTGCATTTTAGTTTGTGACATTGGGTTGCTTAAAGAAAATTGCCTTCATCTGGCCCAGGCATCAAGAAGATATTGAAAAAAAGTAGCAGCTTAAGGACACGGCAGATATAAGAGAATGATAATCAATAAGAAAAAACAATGGAAAAAGTCTTAAGGTGTCCGTGCACAGTGCTATTTGGCCTTGAGATCACCAGACAGATCTGGTTGTATACAACTAGATTGGATCCAACCAGATCTGTCCGGTGGTCTCAAGGGCATATCTCACCATATATTGGCACCTTTACAATCCCTTCACCCCTAAATTATTTTTATATCTTACTTATTTCCTACTTCTGGTGTTTAAGGTATGGCATCCACCCCATGGATGTCCCACCAGACCAAACCTCGCTGATTTAAAGTTTGTATTCGTCACTGATTACGTTATCTTGTTAATCGTAGCATGTACTGAATAAATGAGTTTTCAGCTTCTTTTTTAAGTCTACTTTATATATATACATTCTTTTATGTTTTCAGGCATCTTATTATATAAACATGATGTACCTTGAATTCAGGTGCTAGTACCAATTTCTCTATTTGTCCTCGGCTCATTAAGCCTGTTTACTACATATGAATGGCTAACATACACACCAGTCACAGGATTGAAGCATTGTAATTTATTTCTTAGGTACTCTGGTTTTCCAGTATTTAGGGCCATATATATGAGGACATATATCTTGAAAACAGTTCTCGTTATAATTCGCTCTCTCGGTGACAAGCCAAATATGAATCTAATGGTTCTGTTGACTACTAGTTGTATATTCTTTAATAGATATGCAGCAAGATTGTAGAGTATTGCAGTACAGTAATCAAGCCTACTGATAACATAATTTTAAACTAACTTTTTCTTTGAACTTTCATCAACATATTTTTTGATGAAAGCTAAATACCTCAGACTATACTTGCCATTTTCACAGCTTGTTAAATTTGGTACAGTTAACGTTACATTTTTGTCAATAATAAATTAAACGTTTTTTCTGATTCTGATGGGGTGATATCCACAACATTTATTTGAATGGATTTAAAATAACTGTATTTGTTTATTCTGCAACGAGTGCTTATAAACATCGATTCCGTATTCCTTTCATTTAGCTTCAAATACTTCATGTCCATCCAATTTTTATACCATTTGAAATACTATTTATAGTCCTCACTGTATGTTCAATGTTATTTAGAGGTAAATGGAACTGTGTGTCATCAGCATACAACTTATAATCAACATGGTATTCTCGTAAGATCCTTGACAGCTCACTTGTATACACAGTAAATAAAGTTGGAGACACTTCTCTGTGGAACACCCCTACTAAGTTTCCTACTGATATATTTAGTCCCATTTATTGATACTTAGTAAGTTGTACCCGCCAGATAGTTTTTAAATCATTCCAGTACTGTGTCATCTAAGCCAATGCTTACTAAGTCATTTATCAGTTGTTCATGCTCCACAATATCAAAGGCAGTGCTCAAGTCTAAAAGGATCAGAATACCACACTTGCCATTCTCCAAACGTTTAATTATATCACTTATGTCACATAAATCCGTAAAAAAAAATAACAGAGCATGTTGAAACCTTTTGACCTCAATTTTTTCAGTTCTCTTGTGAGTAGTACTGTACATGGCATCTTCTAGGAAAGGAATCTATAAGTATCTGGCATTATACACGAGTGTGAAGTTAAATATATGATGTGTCATGCAGACTCTGATAATTCTACTAGTTTTATACTCCATTATTGTTTCAGGAAAACAATGCGTGGAGTTGTCAGAAACTCCACAGGTGATGATGATGCCAGTGAAGAAGAAGGTCTTTTAGAGGGAGAACTTATCACTGTTGATCTGTAATTTTCGTCAGATAAGGAGTATTATTATATACTTTGATCACGAAATTTTTTAACAGATTTTATCCATTTTTATTTTGAATTTATTTTATTATTAAATTTCCTGTTAAGACCAAAATATTTTTTTTTCACGGTATATTCTATGGTAATTTAAAATTTTAGCACATTTTACTCATTACAGTAAGCTTCAATTGATATATATTTTATTTATGAAAGTACTTTTTATAACTTTTTAATATTTTTTTATCAAGATATAAATTTTCATTATTTTATTAAATTATTATATATTTAGAAGACCTATAATAATATATAAACTTTCTAGAGCACTAGTTTTAATAATTTAATTTTTATTATTACTACTTCTAAGTGTAGAGAAATTTTTTAATTTTCCAAAGAAGTATTATGGTGTGCCTTCTGTCAGGTAATTATTTTTTAGACACTGTTCTGTTTCGGAATCCAGTTTTCAAAGGTCAGTTTCTGCAGTTTTGTGATATAGTAATTTTTATAAATTTATCTTTATATTGATAGATATAATATTATATACTATTTAAAGTGTTATTCAATGTCGTTAAAACATAATACAGGGAAAGTTAAGTAGAAGCAGTACTGAGAGATCTGATAGAAATATTTATCATCTATTTTAACAATCTCTTGCTCTTGTAATGTTTTCACCTGATCAATTTTCATCTCACTTAGCTTATAAGTTTTTGTTTTATAATCTCCTAATTTAACTTTGATCTCTTTTTCTTAGTTTTGCCATAGACTAGAGTCTATGTAAATAGACCGCCTTGCTAAATTACATCAGTATTTTCACCGTCGAAGTATTGCCGTTCCTCTAGATTTAGAGATGTATGAATGTAGGATCTTATTGGGAATGTGTTCACGTTGATTGATGCACCACAGTTACGACTGTCTGGCATCATGTGCTTTGTACCATAGAAACATAAATATATTATATAAGAATGAACTTAATTTGCTAGAGAGATATTTCTATTAGTTGGCTAAAGAAGGCTCTCCATTCTTTGAGAATTTTTTAACTTGTTAAGCTGAAGCTTACCCATCTAACATTGTTTTTGATTATTTTTTTTCTGATGTCATAACCTGCAGAGGTCAGCAGAGTTATAATGGCTGTAAATTAAACTTGGGCAGTACGGTATTAATATACCATTCCCACTCTGACTTTTAACATTGTTTTGTGGTAAAAAATTTAATTCATATTGTTATTGCTAGCCCTCAGCTCCTTTAGCCGTTTTAATGATTTCCTCTGATTAAGAGGGTATACGATGGCAGTTCTTGTTCTTCCAACTGTATATTTTTCTAGACATACCTCAATAAACTCTAGTAGCTAAAAATTTAATATAGAGTGCATTATACCCATCCATGCTCACATTTTCCGTCAGGTATGCTGCAGAAAGAAATAAACTTCCAAGAGAGGTACTGAGCATCTTGCTCCTTAATCCCTCTTAGTTTCCTTCTACAGCATACAGGGATATGAGGATTTTTTTTTCTATATAATATGTTATATAGCCTAGTCATGATTTTAAATCAGTGTTCATTAATTCAGTAATTGTGTATACAGTTGTGATATTGTCATTGTTGCTAATAAAGAAATGTTGTTGAATTTTTGTATGTAGCGCAGGGAAATGGAAGTTTGTAACATAGCTCACAGAATAATTATTTTAAATATGATATAGCTAATTTATATGTCTCTTATAGTCTTTTCTTAAAACTCTTGACTCTTCTAGATTATTCTTTCCAGTTAGAATAGTTTAGTAAGCTAGTCTTTTGCTAGTCTTTGATGTTTCTTTTTGAACACAAAACTAAGCTATTAGCAATGTTAAACACATGATTCTTTCTATGGATAAGTTGATACGTCAAGCATATCTAGTTATTGATACTGCAGTAGAAAAATTTAACCCAGACGACTGTATTCGTGTAGTCAGTAGTTCAAGATATAGTATTTATTATTTTGTTGAGGCAAAAATGTTGTGACCTAAGACATATGGCAGGCTGTGATTCTAAGTGGTAATAATAGTCTTTAAAGCATCCATCATGTGTGACATTCATATATGCCTCTTTTAATAATGTTCCCTATGGACACAAACATTGAGAAATGCCAGGGGCGGTAGTGAGGCCTTGTCAAGCATTAGGTAGAAAAATAACGCATTCAGTATTACTCGCACGTATTGAAACATTTCTTAAACTCCAAGTTTTAATATTAATGAAAAGAACTTATGAGTGTATTATAGAATTATCCCGGTGGCTATGAGATTATTCACTCACAGCCCACGTTGTGTTTGGAGATGTTACTGTCTCGTTGTGTGGTTAAGACTACTGCTTTGAGCACTTGCACCAGCTTGTGGTTGCAAGATATTACTACGAAGACATACAACACATGCAGTAGTATTTTATATTTATTATCTATTTAATTTTTATGAATACTATAACAGTTTATAAAGTTTTAAAATTGTTATTTTTCCAGAGTATAGTAGTAAATTATTGTGAATCTTCATGGGTTGGAGACTGTTGTGTGCTTATCTTATTTAGTACTGTTTGATTTATGTTGTTGTGGTGCAGTTTTTGATGTATTACGCAAAACCTTACTGGAGCAAAGCAGGAAAACCTGAAGCCAAGTTGTGGAACCCAGTTGGGTCTTGTTGTTATGTTCCGTTGTTAAGAGAGTGAAATTGTGCACATGAATATGTAGACTCCGTTATATTAGGAGGGCTGTTATTTGTCTCAGTTTTGTTTTTATCTTCTTTCGGTGATCAGCAAATGCTAAAATAAATCATGCTTGTTTTAGAATCAAGCATGAATAATAGGTGTATTTTGGTTATATGAATATACAGTATGTTTGTTTGAGATGTTTAATTTTTTTTTTTATAATAGAATTATTTTATTGATACAGATGCCCCCCTACTTACAAACATTCGCAGGTACGAACAGAAACTGACCTGTTATCTACTAATATATTAATGTATTACTGTACTGTACTGTTTTATTACATTATTATTACTGTATTAAAATTCAATGATACTGTATACTTTATGTTTTAGGTAGAAGTTAATTATATTTTGCTTATGTGTTGTACAGTACTGCATAAATATGTACTGTACAGTGATTTGTTTTTTACCTAAGCACAACTTATGAGCAATTCTACTTACGAACGGATTTCTGGAACCTAACTTGTTCATAAGTCGGGGAGTGTCTGTATTTTTCATATAATTTATCTGTAATTGTTTTTAAAGAAATATTTATTCTGATGATAATGTGAATAATATAAGCAGTAATTGTTTTTAAAGAAATGTATATTAAACTTCTAGTAATACGAATACTGTTTCTAAATCTAATTTTCTGTTGCCTAATTTTTATCATTG
>JAXCGZ010006033.1:0-2500 GCA_037179515.1 Halocaridina rubra
GTTTAATTTTCCTTTGAGCCAGGCAAGATCAAAGATAACCAACTGTCCTCTGTTCTGAGCCAGGGAAAACTGCTATATAACCAAACATTGCTTTGTTTTATATCAGTCAGTAAAAAAAATGTCAATCAGTTGTACTCTATTTCATTTCAAGCCATGGAAAAAATACTAGGTACTCAATTATCTTATTATTTCGAGTCAGGAAAAATATTTTATATAACAAATGAGGCCTGTTTCATTTAGAACCAAGAGGAAAGTATTCGATAAGCAACTGCGCTGTTTTAATGCGAGCCAGGAACTAGAAGTTTAAACAAAGCATTGCTAGATAACCGACAGTGCTATGTTGTGCACTGAACAAGAATTCAGAATGGACACCAAGCACTGTTAGATATGACCATCCTGCGCCCGCCTTCATCTACTGCGAACCAGGACCCCCCCCCCCCCAAATAAAAGTACTGAAAAAGGAACATTATACATTTGAATTCCAAATCGTCGTAGTACATGAAGTAGTAATCTCATCACATATCCTCTGGTTGTGATGACCTTGTTTGCCTTCCCTGTCATCCCTTTTACTATTTGTCTCACGTTGCATTAAGTGCCTCATCACACTATCTAATTATTGCTTGTGTGTTTTATTTACGTTTTTCGTGATGGTCATTATTAATCATGTTTCTCGGGAGTTCAGAGTTGATTTTGAGGAATATTAATAACAACTGCGTAGGATCCCTGAGAGATAGTGTGGCGTGTAGAGAATACTTGATTATTATTACTTATTATTATTATTATTATTATTATTATTATTATTATATTATTATTATTATTATTATTATTATTATTATTATTATTATTATTATTATTATTATTATTATTATTATTATTATTATTATTATTTTTATTATTATAATTATTATTATTATTATCATAATTATAATTATTACTATAATTAGCTATTATTATTATTATTATTATTATTATTATTATTATTATTATTATTATTATTATTATTATTATTATTATTATTATTATTATTATTATTATCATCTACTGCATGAGTGGTTGGATATACAATAAATATATTTGTGCAAGAGACGCACGAAATCTTTTGTGAGTACTATGTTGCATACCAGCTACCAAAATAGGAATTAGTTATGCCAAAGAGAAGAGGTCCAATTATGAGCGTAAAAGAGCAAAGGAGTGGAGAGACAAATGCTGAAATTGGTATTAGGAGAAGAAGAAGCATAAATGCCTGCCAGAATGATACAAGTTTGCAAGTAATTATTACCTGAATAAAAGAATATAGGCGAAAGGGGCAAATAAGAAGGATATTACCAGGATTGCTCTAAAGAATATCCAACATTTTTCCGCAGCTTTGTCAGAGATAAATTAAAGACCAAAGAACAAGTTTTAAGACTGAAGAGGTCAGATGGAAGTACACCAGGAGTTTCGGTCAATTTTTTACAGTAGAAAATACTCCACCCCTCACATTGTTCCGGTTTTACGTCACGGAATCTCTTTTCTACCAAGGGCTGGGACGGTTGCCTTCTTGCGAAGTACTTGTTTTAGCAGATGTAATCCTTACCCTGAGTGCATGCCCTTGCTAACCTCAGACCATAGTCTTCTCCGTTGGAGACTTACATATTGTTGATGGATTTAGATGCTCATAGAGCTATGGGGCCTGATGATATATCCCCTTATATACTAAAAAATTGTGTTGAACCATTATCAATAGCACCGTGTATCATATTTGAGAAGTTGCTGAAATCTCGGAAAATCAGCGGACATGGTACACATCTCCAAAAAGGGAAGGAGAGACAGCTCTAAACTATATGTCTGTTTCCATGACCAGGAAATTTATTGAGAAAATCTCTTTACTTGCAGTCCTTCAATTTATTGTCAGTGAGACAACATGGCATTAGAGAAGGCAGCTCTACAGTAATTAATTTACTAAAATTGTATGATGAAGTAAGCCAAATTTCATAATGAAAGGAGTGCTGGTCTGACTGCATGCTTTTAGATTTTAAGAAGGTATTTGATACAGTCCCACATGGTAGTCTCATTAAAAAGCTGCAAGTAATGACAAGAGTAGGTTAAAATCTCTTGGAGTGGATAAAAACTTACTTAAAAGGAGGGGAACATAGGGTTAGAGTAAGATACTCAGTGATTGACTATTAAAATGTTAGCATTGGGGCTCCACAGGGATCAGTTTTGGGACCACTTTTTTCCTTATATGTGTAAATGACCTCCCGAAGTATGTATATGCATAAATAAATATGTTTGCAAATGATGAAAAGATTGTGACAAGAATAAAAATCGAGGACATTCGTAGAGATCTTCAGGAAGACGTAAATAATGTGCATGAGTGGTCAGAAAAGTGGCTACTGAAATTCAGTACTTCATAACGTAAGGTAATGAGAATGGGGAAGAGTGTAATAGGCCTAAGTATGGGTACTCATGAGGAGGTGCGGAACTTCAAGATACAGAGAACGAAAGAGGTCTGCGGGTA
>JAXCGZ010006033.1:7500-42500 GCA_037179515.1 Halocaridina rubra
TACTAATAATAGACGACGATGGG
The DNA here is from genome assembly GCA_037179515.1 of Halocaridina rubra. Taxonomy (NCBI): domain Eukaryota; kingdom Metazoa; phylum Arthropoda; class Malacostraca; order Decapoda; family Atyidae; genus Halocaridina; species Halocaridina rubra. The sequence continues at coordinate 7,524 of JAXCGZ010006033.1, forward strand.
TAGGAGAGAACGAAGCCTTGATGTCCTTACTGAGATACTGCAGAAGACAAAGGATTCACTGAAGGACTTCTCAAATGCGAGAAGCAAGCAAACAGGCACGAAGATTAAAGCCATTGGGGGGGGGGAGTAGATCCCTAATAGCACAGATGAAAGAGCGCCACAGAAAAGTACACGTGAAATGAGAGAGAGAGAGAGAGAGAGAGAGAGAGAGAGAGAGAGAGAGAGAGAGAGAGAGAGAGAGAGAGAGAGAGAGAGAGAGAGAGGGGGGGTAACGTACTCGATAGGTATCACACAACTTTTTTTTTTTTAAACCGCTTACATCAAGACAAGAAGTCTTGGGAGATTACGGAACTCTTCTCTTATGCAATTGGGACTTGTTCTACGTATGTATGAGTTGCAGCCAGGACCCATACCCACATCATTTTTCAGAAAGTTATTGCAGCTCCTCCTATAAGCCAAAGGATCTTTTAACAAGACCCCCAGGCCACTAGCATATAATGTTCACACTGATAATAATATTAACATACGAATCGCTCGTTGCATACGAAGCTGGGAGGGGAAGGGGCCTTAATACAAACGAGGATCCCCTTGGGTCGGAGGGGGATGCTCTTCTCTGGGCTTGGGATGTGGTGAGGGAATGATGGAAGGAAACCGGCAGGCAGTTGTTCTATTAAAGTTGTACTCAACGTCCTTGGCATCTGCAAGAGAAGCGTTCAACGTGTGTTTGCATGCTGTACAACAATTAGTTTGCTCTCTCTCTCTCTCTCTCTCTCTCTCTCCTCTCTCTCTCTCTCTCTCTCTCTCTCTCTCTCTCTCTCTCTCTCTCTCTCTCTCTCTCTCTCTCGTTGGGTTAAAGTCTGTCTCCCTACCCCATTGAAAAATTAGGTGTAACAACGATTTATATGACGGTAATAATAATAATAATAATAATAATAATAATAATAATAATAATAATAATATAATAATAATAATAATAATAATAATAATAAATAGACCTGTGGATGAAACGTTCGTATCTGATATTTCACCTACAAGAGGCTGTGCGCTACTTTGCAAATATATTTAGTTGCTGGAAATCCGATGCAAAGACAGCTACACATTATTTTAAGACTCAGATTTGCAGCTCATGCCGGCTATTTTTCGTTCCTGCACTTGGTCCTCTTGCGTGCAACATATGTTCTATCCAATCCAGTTGTATAAGTCATTGTGTCTGTCGTGTTAATGTGACAAAATGAAAACTTCTCTTCTTCTTTTTTTTTTTTTTTTGGTACCAGAGGCGGACTTCATTTCTAGCTCATATTTATGGTAGACCAGAGACTATGAAGGAGCACCTTCATTATTCATTAAATTCACTCATAACCTTCTCTCTTGTGAAAGAGATATTTTTTTTTCATCACATATGCCCTATGTTAATAGGTGGTGGGTGTTTAGAATGAGAATTCCTAATAATATAGAGAGAATCTTGAATTTGCATATATACTGCACTGGTGATTTGAATTCACAAACAAGTTGAACATATTTACGATGTCACTTGCATGCTTTAAAAAAAAAAAAACGGATAATGTCTCGCTGCTTGCTTATACACACGCTCACCAAAGATCATTCTCAGTTTTGTTTATTTTTTTTCTATAACAATCTTTACTTGTTGCAGCTTTACCTTCCATGTTGTAATAATAATAATAATAATAATAATAATAATAATAATAATAATAATAATAATAATAATAATAATAATAATAATAATAATAATAATAATAATAACAATAATAATAATAATAATAATAATAATAATAATAATAATAATAATAATAATAATATTATTATTATTATTATTATTATTATTATTATTATTATTATTATTATGATCATCGCCCTCATCAACATAAAATCTTTCGGCTTCTCCCGTTAGGGGTCGTGACAATGGATCAATCGTCTCCATATGGCAATATCCTGTTTATCCTTCTCAATCACACCTCGCACCCTCGTGTCTTCCCTCACCTCCTCTTTGGCCAACCACTTCCCCTCCTTCCAGGCAGCTCCATCCGCAGTGCCTTTTGGTCTTAAATAGGGATGGCCAGGACTGCTCCATGATGTCTTCCTTCTGCTACTGTACTTTATTTGTGCCTGTATCCACACAGAATATTCTTTCATATCCATTACAAATCTCTTATTATCCCCTAACATCTGACAAGTCACAACACTCCCCATCTCTCTTTCTCTTTGCTTATTTTCTTCATGTCCGGGCCCGATGAGGGCAATTTCTTTTCCCTGTCCTGGTGTCAAACTTAAAATAAAAGTTCTTCTCTCAACATGCCTCTCATCCCTACGCAGAACATACCCAAACCATTTCAGTCTCAGCTCTCTCACCATGTCTCAAAACTGTCCTACCTGTGTTTTCCCTTTAATGTACTCATTTTTTATCCTGTCCGTCCATGTCGCGCATAAAGAAAGCCTACGCATCTTCATCTCTGCCACCTCCAGCTATGCCGCCATTCTATTTGTCAGTGGGACTGTATCCAAGCCATACAAAAATGTTGGTCTTACTTCCATCTTGTAAACTTACCTTTTACTCTCCCAAGTATTATCTTCTCACATATCTCTCCTATCACACTTCTCCACCCACTTCATCGTACCTGCACTCTCTGTGTTACTTTGAATAGTTGACCCCATATGATTAATGTTATCCACATTCAACACCTCCATGTCTTGCTACCTCACCACTCCACTGCCTTTCCTCTCAATCACACACATGCACTCTGTCTTGCTCTCGCTAACTATCATTTCCCTTTTCTCAAGTGCATACCTCGACCTCTACAGGCCCTCCTCAACCTGTTCCCTGCTCTTGCTACAGATGACAATGTCATATTCAAATTCATAGTCCGTGGCGACTCCTCGTTGATCATGTCAGTCAACTTGCCCATAATCACTGCAAATAAGAAAGGGCTCAGGCTCGAGTCTTGATGCAATCCCTCCCACACTTTGAACCCATCCGTCAGTCCTTCAGCACACCTCCCCACCGTAATTACCTAATTGTAATTTTCTTAATTGTGTTCACGGAAAAGAGCCCTATGCTCGTAAGTCCCTGTCTCCTGGTCAGTTCTATTTTTATAGTTTACGATACTTATCATATTTGTTCTTAGATTTTGAACTGAGTTAGCATCAACTACCTCCTCGATTAGTGAATTCCAATCACCAACTACTCTTACACTAAAATCGTACTTCCTTACATCTTGCAAAGAAGTTTTTTTACAAAGCTTCAAACTATGAACACTAGTTACAGCCAACCATTTCAAAATATCAATAACTATCCACTCTGTCAAAACCATGAAGGAATTTAAAAACCATCACCATATCCCCCTCATTCTTTCAGCTTTGAGTAATGATAAGTCTAGTACCCTCAGCCTCTCCTCATTACTGAGATTGCATATTTCTGGCACCACTTTCGTGGCATGTCTTTGAACTTTTTGCATCTTTATCATATGCTTACTCAAGTGTGGATTCCACAAGGGAAGTGCATATTCAAGCTTTGTCTATGCATAAGTTACATAAATATTTCTAAACATTTCCTTGTCCTTGTGTCTGAAGGCTACCCTTACAGTTGCTAAGAAAACATTGTCCTTACTATGCCACTTATATGCATTTCCGGAGACAATTCTGCTAATATGCTTACTCCTAGATCTTTCACAATCTCTGCCTCTTGAACCTCTGTTCCTGCTATTGACTACCCAAACTTGCTCCTTCTCGCACTTGTACCCATTCTCATTACCTTAAATTTTGAAGTATTGAATATAATTAGCCACTTTTCTGGCCACTTATTCAGACTTTACAGGTCTTCCTGAAGTTCTCTACTATTGTTCTCGTCTCTTGCTTTTTTCACAATCTTTGCATCAACTGCAAACATATTCAAGAATGAAATTACAGATTCTGGTAGGTCATTTATGTATACAGGGAACAAATGTGGCCCTAACACTGATCCCTATGAAACTCCACTGCTGACATTTCTAGAGTCAAATACTGAGTGTCCTGCTCTAACCCTTTGTTCCCTTTCTGCTAAATTAAATTTTTATCTATTCCAAGATATTTCCACCTATTCTTGCTATTACTCGCAGCTTCTTAATCAGTCTCCCATGTGGGACCGTATCAAATGCCTTCTGAAAATCTTAGAATATGCAGTCTGCCCAGCCATCTCTTTCCTGTGAGATCCGCTTACCTTGCCATAAGATTAGAATAACTTTGTTAATGTTGATCTGCCTTCTCCGAAGCCAAGTTGTCTCACTTAAAGGATTCCAAATGAAGAGTTGAGTTTTCTTAGTAGTTTCTCCATAACTTTGCAAACTATGCTGGTCAAGGAAACAGGCCTGTAGTTTAGAGCTGTATCCCTCCTTCTCTTTTTGGAGATAGGTACCACGTTCTCTTGTTTCCAGCATCTTGGTATTTCCCCAGATTCCAGTGACTTTTCATATATTATGCAAAGCGTCACTGTCCTCTTGCACGTCCTGTACCGCCCTCACATACTTCTCTGCTACTGCTACTACTACTAATAAAATACTAATAATAATAATAATAATAATAATAATAATAATAATAATAATAATAATAATAATAATAATAATAATAATAATAATAATAATAATAATAATAATAATAATAAAAATAATAATAATAATAATAATAATAATACTCCCAACAACGTAATAATAATAATAATAATAATAATAATAATATTTATAGACACTATTTTTTTTTTATTTTTACTGGCATAAATTCTATTTCAGACAACACAATAGTATATATGCTATGTTTTATAAAACAATATTTCATTATGTCACTTTTATTATACGTATAAAATATAAAAATGTGTTATTTTTTCTACCAATTATTGTGTCTTTCACAACTGCTTATACAAGATTAGGTCTGAAAAGAAGAATTTGATTTCGGACCAAGCACACAAGATTGACGATTTTTTATTTCAGATTATAAAGAATCTTCTTGGGAAAGGATGGGCGAAGACTTACAGGATGATATTGAGGGATCAAGAATACTCTTTTCTCTGGCCAAATCGCATAGAAAAGGAGGCAACGAGTAGAAGCTCTCTATCCGGGATATTTATGGAGAGTTGTTAACAGAACCAGAGAGAGTGCGAAAACGAATCCACGACTGAGGTTGGGGAAACTGCAATATGAACATAGTGGCATTCAGAAAAAATGCGATCATTCCCAGTATAGAAGATATAAGTTGTAAGGCCTGTTTCCTTTTAACCTTCTGTGATGTAGTTGGTAGAGCCTTGGCTTAGTAATTTTAAGTCTCACGTTCAAGTCCCAAACGGGGTAAAAATTATTCATGTTTTCACATATGGTAATGTGCTTATTTGGTTATTGTTGGCTGCGAATGAGATTGAGAGTTGAATTAAATGTGAAAACGAAACCATGACTAAGGTTGGGGACACTGTAACATAAACATAGTGGCAAGCATATACAATGCGTTCATTCCCAGTATAGCAGATATAAGTTGTAAGGTCTGTTTCCTTTTAACCTTCTGTGGTATATTTGGTAGCACCTTGCCTTAGTAATTATAAGTCAAAGGTTCAAGTCCCGGTCGGGGTAAAGATGATTCATGTTTCACATATGTAATGTGCTTATTTTGGTTATTGTTGGTCCCGAATGAGATTGGGAGTTGAATTAAATGTGAAAACGAAACCACGACAGAGGTTAGGGAAACTGCAATATGAACATAGTGGTATTCAAATAGAATGTGTTCATTCCTAGTATAGCAGATATAAGCTGTAAGGTCTCTTTCCTTTTAACCTTCTATGGTGTAGTTGGTAGCAACTTGGCTTAGTAATTATAAGTCCCAGGCTCAAGTACATGTCGCGGTAAACATGATTCATATTTTCACATATGGTAATGTGCCTATTTGGTTATTATTGGCCCCTATGAGATTGGGAGTTGAATTAAATGTGAAAAAAAAAACAGAGTGAGGTTGGGTAAACTGTAATATAAACATAGTGGCAATCAGATAAAAAGCGTTCATTCCTAGTATAGCAGATATAAGCTGTTAGGTCTGGGTCCTTTTAACCTCCTGTGGTGTAGTTAGTAGCGCCTTGGCTTAGTAATTATAAGTCCCACGTTCAAATCTCGAACGGGGTAAAAATAATTCATGCTTTCACAAGAGGTAATGTGCTTATTTGGTTATTATTGGCTCCGAATGAGATTGAGAGTTGAATTAAATGTGAAAACAAAACATTAACTGAGGTTGGGGACACTGTAATATGAACATAGCGGCAATCAGATAGAATGCGTTCATTCCTAATATAGCAGATATAAGCTGTAAGGTCTGTTTCCTTTTAACATTCTGTGATGTAGCATGTAGCACCTTGGCTTAGTAAGCATAAGTCAAAGATTCAAGTCCCAGTTGGGGTAAAAATGATTCATGTTTTCTCATCTGTAATGTCATTATTTGGCTATACTTGGCCCCGAATGAGATTGGGAGTTGAAGTGAATGTGAAAACGAAACAACGAGTGCGTTTGGGGAAACTATAATATGAACATAGTGGCATTCATATAGAATGTGTTCATTTCTAGTACAGCAGATATAAGTTGTAAGGTCTGTTTCCTTTTAACCTTCTGTGGTATATTTGGTAGCACCTTGGCTTAGTAATTATCAGTCATAGGTTCAAGTCCCGGTCGGGGTAAAAATGATTCATGTTTCACATATGTAATGTGCTTATTTTGGTTATTGTTGGTCCCGAATGAGATTGGGAGTTGAATTAAATGTGAAAACGAAACCACGACAGAGGTTAGGGAAACTGCAATATGAACATAGTGGTATTCAAATAGAATGTGTTCATTCCTACTATAGCAGATATAAGCTGTAAGGTCTCTTTCCTTTTAACCTTCTATGGTGTAGTTGGTAGCAACTTGACTTAGTAATTATAAGTCCCAGGCTCAAGTACATGTCGCAGTAAACATGATTCATATTTTCCATATGGTAATGTGCCTATTTGGTTTTTATTGGTCCCAAATGAGATTGGGAGTTGAATTAAGTGTGAAAAAAAACAGAGTGAGGTTGGGTAAACTGTAATATAAACATAGTGGCAATCAGATAAAAAGCGTTCATTCCTAGTATAGCAGATATAAGTTGTTAGGTCTGGGTCCTTTTAACCTCCTGTGGTGTAGTTAGTAGCGCCTTGGCTTAGTAATTATAAGTCCCACGTTCAAATCTCGAACGGGGTAAAAATAATTCATGCTTTCACAAGAGGTAATGTGCTTATTTGGTTATTGTTGGCTCCGAATGAGATTGAGAGTTGAATTATATGTGAAAACAAAACATTAGCTGAGGTTGGGGACACTGTAATATGAACATAGCGGCAATCAGATAGAATGCGTTCATTCCTAATATAGCAGATATAAGCTGCAAGGTCTGTTTCCTTTTAACATTCTGTGATGTAGCATGTAGCGCCTTGGCTTAGTAAGTATAAGTCAAAGATTCAAGTCCCAGTTGGGGTAAAAATGATTCATGTTTTCTCATCTGTAATGTGATTATTTGGTTATAGTTGGCCCCAAATGAGATTGGGAGTTGAATTAAATGTGAAAACGAAACAACGACTGCGTTTGGGGAAACTATAATATGAACATAGTGGCATTCATATAGAATGTGTTCATTCCTAGTACAGCAGATATAAGCTGTAAGGTCTGTTTATTTTTAACCTTCTGTGGTGTACTTGGTAGCGCCTTGGCTTAGTAATTATAAGTCCCAGCCTCAAGTACCTGTCGGGGTAAACATGATTCATATTTTCACATATGCTAATGTGCCTATTTGTTTATTGTTGGCCCCGACTGAAATTGGAAGTTGAATTAAAGGTGAAAAAGAAACCACGACTGAGGTTGGGGAAACTGCAATATGAACATACTGGCATTCAGAAAGGGTGCGTTCATTCCAAGTACAGCATTTATAACTGTAAAGTCTGTTTCCTTTTAACCTTCTGTGGTGTAGTTGGAAGCGTCTTGGCTGAGAAACTATAAGTCCCAGCTTCAAGTCCCAGATGGGGTAAAAATGATTCATGTTTTCACATATGATAATGTGCTTATTTGGTTATTGTTGGCTCCGTATAAGATAGAGAGGACAATTAAATGTGAAAACGAAACCACGACGGACGTTGGGGAAACTGCAAAATGCACATAGTGGCAATCAGATAGAATGTGTTCATTCATAGTATAGCAAATATAAGCTGTAAGATCTGTTTCCTTTTAACCTTCTTTGGTGTAGTTGGTAGCACCTTGGCTTAGTAATTTAAAGTTAAAGGTTCAAGTCCCGGTCGGGGTAAAAATGATTCATTTTTTCACATATGTAAAGTGCTTATTTGGTTTTGTTGACCCCGAATGAGATTGGGAGTTGAATTCAATGTGAAAAAGAAACCACGACTGAGGTTGGGGAAACTGTAATATGAACATAGTGGCATTCAGACAGAATGCGTTCATTCCTAGTATAGCAGATATAAGCTGTAAGGTCTGTTTCCTTTTAACCTTCTGTGGTGTAGTTGGTAGCACCTTGGCTTAGTAATTATAACTCCCAGGCTCAAGTACCTGTCGGGGTAAACATGATTCATACACATATGGTAATATGCCTATTTGGTTATTTTTGCCCCCGAATGAGATTAGGGGTTGATTTAAATGTGAAAAAGAAACCATGACTGAGGTTGGAGAAACTGTAATATGAACATAGTGGCATTCAGATAGAGTTTGTTCATTCCTAGAATAGCATATATAAGCTTTAAGGTCTGCTTCCGTTTAACCTTCTGTGGTGTACTTGGTAGCGCCTTTGCTTAGTAATTATAAGTACCAGGCTCAGGTCCCAGTCGGGGTAAACATGATTCATATTTTCATATATAGTAATGTGCTTATTTGGTTATTGTTGGCCGCAAATGAGATTGGGAGTTGAATTAAATGTAAAAAAATAATGCGAACATAGTGGCATTCAGATAGAATGCGTTCATTTCTAGTATAGCAGATAAAAGTTCAGAGGTCTGTTTAATTTTCAACTTCTGTGGTGTAGTTGGTAGCATCTTGGCTTAGTAAATATAAGTCCCAGGCTCAATAACTGGTTGGGGTAAACATGATTCATATTTTCAAATATGGTAATGTGCTTATTTGGTTATTGTTGGCTCCGAATGAGATTGGGAGTTGAATTAAATGTGAAAAAGAAACCATGAATAAGGTTGGGGAAACTGTAATATGAACATAGTGGCATTCAGATAGAATGCGTTCATTCCTAGCATAGCAGATACAAGTTATAAGGTCTGTTTCCTTTTAACCTTCTGTGGTGCAGTTGGAAGCGTTTTGGCTGAGTAATTATAAGTCCCACGTTCAATTCACGGTTGGGGGTAAATATGAATCATGTTTTCACATATGGTAATGTGCTTATTTGGTTATTGTTGGCTCTGAATAAGATTAAAGGTTGAATTAAATGTGAAAACGAAACCACAATTGAACTTGGGGAAACTATAATATGAACAGAGTGGCAATCAGAGAGAATAAGTTCATTCCTAGTATAGCATATATATCTGTAAGATCTGTTTCCTTTTAACCTTCTGTGGTGTAGTTGGTAGCAACTTGGCTTAGTAATTATAAGTCAAAGGTTCAAGTCCAGGTTGGGGTAAAAATGATTCATGTTTTCACATATGTAATGTGCTAATTTGGTTATTTTTGGCCCCGAATGAGCTTGGGAGCTGAATTAAATGTGAAAACTAAACCACGACTGAGGTTGGGGAAACTGTAATATGAGCATAGTGGCATTCAGATAGAATATGTTCATTCCTAGTATAGCATATATAAGCTGTAAGGTCTATTTCCTTTTAAGCTTCTGTGGTGTAGTTGGAAGCGTTTTGGCTTAGTAATTATAAGTCCCACATTCAAGTCCCAGTCGGGGTAAAATTTATTCATGTTTTCACATATGGCAATGTGCTTATTTGGTTATTGTTGGCTCTTAATGAGATTCAGAGTTGAATTAAATGTGAAAACGAAACCACGACTGAGGTTGGGGAAACTGTAATATGAACATAGTGGCAATCAGAGAGAATGTGTTCATTCCTAGTATAGCAGATATAAGCTGTAAGGTCTGTTTCATTTTAAGCTTCTGTGGTGTAATTGGTAGAACCTTCGCTTAGTAATTATAAATTAAAGGTTCAAGTCCTGGTCGGGGTAAATATAATTCATGTTTTCAGGATGTTCTTATTTGGTTATTGTTGGCCCCGAATGAGGTTGGGAGTTGAATTAAATGTGAAAACGAAACCACGATTGAGGTTGGGGAAACTATAATATGAACATAGTGGCAATCAGATAGAATGTGTTCATACCTAGTATAGCATATATAACTGTAAGATCTGTTTCCTTTTAAACTTCTGTGGTGTAGTTGGTACACCTTGGCTTAGTAATTATAAGTCAAAGGTTCAAGTCCCGGTTGGGAGTAAAAATGATTCATGTGTTCACATATGTAATATGCTAATTTGGTTATTGTTGCCCCCAAATGAGATTGGGAGTTGAAATGAATGTGAAAACGAAACCACGAATGAGGTTGGGGAAACTGTAATATGAGAATAGTGGCATTCAGATAGAATGAGTTCATTCCTAGTATAGCATATATAAGCTGTAAGGTCTGTTTCCTTTTAAGCTTCTGTGGTGTAGTTGGAAGCGTTTTGGCTTAGTAATCATAAGTCCCACGTTCATGTCCCGGTCGGGGTAAAAATTATTCATGTTTTCACATATGGTACTATGATTATTTGGTTATTGCTGGCCCCGAATGAGATTGGGAGTTGAATTAAATGTGAAAAGGAAGCCACGACTGAGGTTGAGGAAACTATAATATGAACATAGTGGCATTCAGATAGAATGTGTTCAATCCTAGTATAGCAGATAAAAGCTGTAAGGTCTATTTACCTTTAACCTTCTGTAGTGTAGTTGGTAGCGCCTTACCTTAGTAATTATAAGTCCCAGGCTAAAGTACCGGTAGGGGTAAACATAATTCATATTTTCACAACCGGTAATGAGCTTATTTGGTTATTGTTGGACCGGAATGAGATTGGGAGTTGATTTAATTGAGAAAAAAAAACAACGCCTGAGGTTTCTGAAACTGTAATATGAACATAGTGGCATTCAGATAGAATGCGTTCATTCCTAGTATAGCATATATAAGCTGTAAGGTCTGTTTCCCTTTAACCTTCAGTGGTGCAGTTGGAAGCGTTTTGGCTGTGAAATAATAAGACTCACGTTCAGGTCCCGGTAGGGGTAAAAATTAGAGAGTTAAATGTGATAAAGAAACCACAAGTGAGGTTGGGGAAACTGTAATATGAACATAGTGGCAATCAGATAGAATGTGTTTATTCCTAGTATAGCATATATAAGCTGTAAGATGTTTCATTTTAACCTTCAGTGGTGCAGTTTGTAGCACCATAGTTTAGTAATAATAACTCCCAGGCTCAAGTACCAATCGGGGTAAAAGTGTTTAATGTTTTCACATTGTAATGTTCTTATTTGGTTATTGTTGCCCCACAATGATTTTGCGAGCTGAATTAAATGTGAAAACAAAGCCACGACCGAGGTTGGGGAAACTATAATATGAACATAGTGGCATTCAGATAGAATGCATTCATTCTTAGTATAGCAGATATAAGTTGTAAGATCTATTTCATTTTAACCTTCTGTGGTGTAGTTGGTAGCGCCTTGGCTTAGTAATTATAAATCCCAGGCTGAAGTACCTGTAGGGGTAAACATGATTCATATTTTCACATATGGCAATATGCCGATTTGATTATTGTTGGCCCCAAATGAGATTGGGAGTTGACTTAAATGCCAAAAAGACACCAAGACCGAGGTTGGGGAAACTGTAATATAAACATAGTGGCATTCAGATAGAATGCGTTCATTCCTAGTACACCAGATATAAGCTGTAAGGTCTGTTTCCTTTTAACCTTCTGTGGTGTACTTGGTAGCACCTTGGCTTAGTAATTATGCATCCCAGGGTCAGTTACTGGTTGGGGTAAATATAATTCAAATTTTCACATATGGTAATGTGCTTATTTAGTTAGTGTCGGCCCCGAATGAGATTGGGAGTTGAATTAAATGTGAAAAAGAACCCACCACTGAGGTTGGGAAACCTGTAATAAGAACATAGTGGCATTCAGACAGAATGCTTTCAATCCTAGTATAGCATATACAAGCTGTAAGGTCTGTTTCCTTTTAACCTTCTGTGGTGTATTTGGAAGCGTGTTGGCTGGGTAATTATAAGTCCGTGGTTCAAGTCCAAGTTGGGGAAAAAATTATCCATATTTTCACATATGTAATGTGCTAATTTGGTTATTGTTGGACTCGAATGAGATTGGGAGCTGAAAAAATGTGAAAACGAAACCACGACTGAGGTTAGGGAAACTGTAATATGAACATAGTGGCATTCAGATAAAATGCGTTCATTCCTAATATAGAAGATATAAGTTGTAAGGTCTGTTTCCTTTTAACCTTCTGTGGTGTAGTTGGTAGCAATTATGCTTAGTAATTATAAATCCCAGGCTCAAGTACCGATCAGGGTAAACATGATTCATATTTTCACATATGGTAATGTGCTTATTTGGTTATTGTTGGCCCTGAATGAGTATGGGAATTGAATAAAATGTGAAAACGAAACCACGAATGAGGTTGGGGAAACTGTAATATGAGCACAGTGGCAGTAAGATAGAATTCGTTCATTCCTAGCATAACATATATAAGTTGTAAGATCCCTTCCCTTTTAACCTTCTGTGGTGTACTTGGAAGTGTTTTGGCTTAGTAATTATGAGTCCCACGTTCAAGTCCCGGTCGGGGTAAAAATTATTCATGTTTTTACATATAGTAATATTCTTATTTGGTTATTGTTGGCCCCGAATGAGATTGGGAGCTGAATTAAATGTGAAAAAGAAACCAGAGTTAGGTTGGGAAAAACGTAATATGAACACATAGTGGCATTTAGATAGAATGCGTTCATTCCTAGCATAGCAGATAAAAGTTGTAAGGTCTGTTTCCTTTTAACCTTCTGTGGTGTATTTCGTAGCGCTTTCGCTTAGTAATTATATGTCCAAGGCTCAAGTACTGGTCGGGCAAAACATGATTCATATTTTCACATATGGTAATATGCCTATTTGGTTACTGTTGGCCTCGAATGAGGTTGGGAATTGAATAAAATGTGAAAAAGAAACCACGATTGACGTTGGGGAAACTGTAATATGAACATAGTGGCAATCAGATAGAATGTGTTCATTCCTAGTATAGCAGATATAAGCTTTAAGATCTGTTTCCTTTTAACCTTCTGTGGTGTAGTTGCTACCGCCTTGGCTTATTAATTATAAGTCAAAGGTTCAAGTCCCAGTTGGGGTTAAAATGAATCAAGTTTTCACATATGTAATGTGCTTATTTGGTTATTGTTAGCACCGAATGAGATTGGGAGCTGAAATAAATGTGGAAACGAAACCACGACTGACGTTGGGGAAACTGTAATATGAACATAGTGGCATTCAGATAGAATGTGTACATTCCTAGTATAGCATATATAACTTACAAGGTCTGTTTCCTTTTAACCTTCTGTGGTGTATTTGGTAGTACCTTGGCTTAGTAATTATAAGTCCCATGCTCAAGTACCAGTCTGGGTAAACATGATTCATATTTTCACATATGGCAATATGCTTATTTGAATATTGTTGGCCCCAAATGAGAATGGAAGTTGAATTATATGTGAAAATGAAGCCACGACTGAGGTTGGGGAAACTGTAATATGAACATAGTGGCATTCAGATAGAGTGTGTTCATTCCTAGTATAGCAGATATACCCTGTAAGGTCTGTTTCCTTTTAACCTTCTGTGGTGTAGTTGGTAGTGCCTTGCCTTAGTAATTATAAGACCCAGGCTCAAGTACCGGTCAGGGTAAACATGATTCATATTTTCACATATGGTAATGTGCTTATTTAGTTATTGTTTACCCCGAATGAGATTGGGAGTTGATTTAAATGTGAAACAGAACCCACGACCAAGGTTGGGGAAACTATAATATGAACATAGTGGTATTCAGATATGCCAGATATAAGGTGTAAAGTCTGTTTCCTTTTAACAAGTTGGTAGCACCTTGGCTTAGTAATTATAAGTCCCAGGCTGAAGTTCTAGTTTGGGCAAACATGATTCATATGTTCGCATATGGAAATGTGCTTATTTGGTTATTGTTGGTTCTGAGTAGCATTAAGAGTTGAATTAAATGTGAAAATGAAACCACCACTGAGGTTGGGGAAACTGTAATATGAAAATAGTGGCATGCAGATAGACTGCGTTCATTCCTAGTATAGCAAATATAAGCTGTAAGGTCTGTTTCCTTTTAACCTACTGTGGTGTAGTTGGAAGCGTTTTGGCTGAGTAATTATAAGTCCCACGTTCAAGTCCCGGTTGGGGTAAAAATTATTCATGTTTTCACATATGGTAATGTGCTTAATTGGTCATTGTTGACTCTGAATAAGATTAAAAGTTGAATTAAATGTGAAAACGAAACCACGACTAAGGTTGGGGAAACTATAATATGTACATAGTGGCAATCAGATAGAATGTGTTCATTCCTAGTATAGCATATATAACTGTAAGATCTGTTTCCTTTTAACCTTCTGTGGTGTATTTGGTAGTGGCTTGGCTTAGTAATTATAAGTCAAAAGTTCAAGTTCCGGTTGGGGTAAAAATGATTCATGTTTTCAGACATGTAATGTGCTAATTTGATTATTGTTGGCCCCGAATGAGATTTGGAGCTGAAATAAATGTGAAAACGAAACCACGACTGACGTTGGGAAAACTATAATATGATCATAGTGGCATTCAGATAGAATGCGTTCATTCCTAGTATAGCAGATATAAGTTCTAAGGTATGTTTCCTTTTAACCTTCTGTGGTGTAGTTGGTAGTGCCTTTGCTTAGTAATTATAAGTCCCAGGCTCAAGTACTGGTTGGGGTAAACATACATGATTCATATTTTCACTTATGGTAATGATCTTATTTGGTTATTGCTGACCCCGAATGACATTGGGAGTTGAATTATAAGTGAAAATGAAAACATGACTGAGGTTGGGGAAACTGTAATATGAGAATAGTGGCAGTCAGATAAAATGCGTTCATTCCTAGTATAGCATATATAAGCTGTAAGGTCTGTTTCCTTTTAACCTTCTGTGGTGTAGTTGGAAGCGTTTTGGCTGAGTAAATATAAGTCCCACGTTAAGGTCCCAGTTGGGGTAAATATTATTCATGTTTTCACATATGGTAATGTGCTTATTTGGTTATTGTTGGCTCTGAATAAGATTAAAAGTTGAATTAAATGTGAAAAGAAACCACGATTGAACTTGGGGAAACTATAATATGAACATAGTGGCAATCAGATAGAATATGTTCATTCCTAGCATAGCATATATATCTGTAAGATCTGTTTCCTTTTAACCCTCTGTGGTGTAGTTGGTAGTGCCTTGGCTTAGTAATTATAAGTCAAAAGTTCAAGTTCCAGTTGGGGTAAAAATTATTCATGTTTTCATATATGTAATGTGCTAATTTGGTTATTGTTGGCCCCGAATGAGATAGGGAGCTGAATTAAATGTGAAAACTAAACCACAACTGAGGTTGGGGAAACTGTAATATGAGCATAGTGGCATTCAGATAGAATGCGTTCATTCCTAGTAAAGCATATATAAGCTGTATGGTCTGTTTCCTTTTAAGCTTCTGTAGTGTTGTTGGAAGCGTTTTGGCTTAGTAATTATAAGTCCCACATTCACATCCCGGTCGGTGTAAAAATGATTCATCTTTTCAAATATGGTAATGTGCTTATTTGGTTATTATTGGCTCCAAATGAGATTCAGAGTTGAATTAAATGTGAAAACAAAACAACGACTGAGGTTGGGGAAACTGCAATATGAACATAGTGGCAGTCAGATAGAATGTGTTCATTCCTAGTATAGCAGATATAAGCTGTAAGGTCTGTTTCATTTTAAGCTTCTGTGGTGCAGTTGGTAGCACCTTCGCTTAGTAATTATAAGTCAAAGGTCCAGGTCCTGGTCGGGGTAAAAATGATTCATGTTTTCACATATGTATTGTTCTTATTTATGTATTGTTGGCCCCGAACGAGATTGAGAGTTGAATTTAATGTGAAAAAGAAATCAGAGTGAGGTTGGGGAAATTGTAATATAAACATAATGGCAATCAGATAGAATGCGTTCATTAATAGTATAGCAGATATAAGCTGTATGATATGTTTCCTTTTAACCTTCTGTGTTGTAGTTCGTAGTGACTTGGCTTAGTAATTATAAGTCAAAGATTCAAGTCCGGGTCGGGGTAAAAATCATTCATGTTTTCACATATGTAATGTGCTTATTTGGCTATTGTTGGCCTAAATGTGATTGGAAGCTGAATTAACTGTGAAAACGAAACCACAACTGAGGTTGTGGAAACTGTAATATGAACATAGTGGCAATCAGATAGAATGCGTTCATTCCTAGTGTAGTAGATATAAGCAATTAGGTCTGTTTCCTTTTAACCTTCTGTGGTGTAGTTGGTGGTGTCCTGGCTTAGTAATTATATGTCCCAGGCTTAAGTACAGGTCGGGATAAACATGTTTCATATTTTCACATATGGTAATGTACTTATTTGGTTATTGTTGGCACCGTATGAGATTGGGAGCTGAATTAAATGTGAAAAGGAAACCACGACTGACGTTGGGGAAACTGTAATATGAACATAGTGGCATTCAGATAGAATGAATTTATTCCTAGCATAGCAGATATAAGTTGTAAGGTCTCTTTCCTTTTAACCTTCTGTGGTGTAGTTGGTAGCGCCTTGCCTTAGTAATTATAACTCCAAGGCTCAAGTACCGGTCGGGGTAAACATCATTCATATTTTCACATATGGTAATGTGCTTATTTGGTTATTGTTGGCCCCGAATGAGATTGAGAGTTGAATTAAATATGAAAAAGAAACCACGACTGAGGTTGGGGAAACTGTAATATGAGCATAGTGGCACTCACATAGAATGTGTTCATTCCTAGTATAGCAGATATAAGCTGTAAGGTCTGTTTCCTTTTAGCCTTCTGTGGTGTAGTTGGAAGCGCCTTGCCTTAGTAATTATAGGTCCCAGGCTCATGTACAGGTCAGGGTAAAAATAATACATATTTTCATACAAGGTACTGTGCTTATTTGGTTATTGTTGGCCCCGAATGAGATTGGGAGTTGAATTAAATGTGAAAAAGAAACAACGACTGAGGTTGGGGAAACTGTAATATGAACATGGCATTCATATAGAATGAGTTCATTCCTAGTATAGCATATATGAGCAGTAAGGTCTGTTTCCTTTTAATATTCTGGGGTGTAGTTGGAAGCGTTTTGGCTGAGTAATTATAAGTCCCACGTTCACGTCATGGTCGGGGTAAAAATTATTCATGTTTTCACATATGGTAATGTGCTTATTTGGTTTTTGTTGGCTCCGAATGAGATTGGGAGTTGAATTAAATGTGAAAACGAAACCAGAGTTAGGTTGGGGAAATTGCAATATGAACATAGTGGCAATCAGATAGAATGCGTTCATTCCTAGCATAGCAGATATAAGCTTTAAGATCTGTTTCCTTTTAACCTTATGTGGTGTAGTTCGTAGCGCCTTGGCTTAGTAATTATAAGTCAGAGATTCAAATCCCGGTCTGGGTAAAATGATTCATGTTTTCACATATGTAATGTGCTTATTTGGCTATTGTTGGCCTAAATGAGATTGGGAGTTGAATTACCTGTGAAAACGAAACCACGACTGAGGTTGGGGAAAATGTCATATGAACTCAGTGGCAATAAGATAGAATGCGTTCATTCCTAGTATAGCAGATATAAGCTGTTAGGTCTGTTTCCTCTTAATCTTCTGTGGTGTAGTAGGTAGGGTCTTGGCTTAGTAATTATAAGTCACAGGCTCAAGTACCGGTCGGGATAAACATGATTCATATTTTCACATATGGTAATGTGCTTATTTAGTTATTGTTGGCCCCGATTGATATTGGGAGGTGAATTAATTAAGAAAAAGAAACCACGACTGAGATTGGGGAAACTGTAATATGAACAGAGTCTCATTCAGATAGAATGCGTTATATCCTAGTATAGCAGATATAAGTTGTATGGTCTGTTTCCATTTAACCTTCTGTGGTGTAGTTGGTAGCATCTAGACTGAGTAATAATAAGTCTCACGTTCAAGTCCCGTTTGGGGCAAAAATGATTCATGTTTTCATATATGGTAATGTGCTTATTTGGTTATTGTTGGCCCCGAATGAGATTGAGAGTTGAATTAAATGCAAAAACGAAACCACAACTGAGGTTGGAGAAACTGTAATATGAACATAGTGGCAATCAGATAGAATGCATTCATTCCTATTATAGCAGATATAACTGTATGGTCTGTTTCCTTTTAACCTTCTGTGGTGTAGTTGGTAGTAACTACGTTCAAGTCTTGGTCAGGGTAAAAATGATTCATGTTTTCACATATGGTAATGTGCTTATTTGGTTATATATATATATATATATTATATATATATATATATATATATATATATTAATATATATATATATATATATATATATATATATATATATATATTATATATATATATATATATATATATATATATATATATATATATATATATGAACAGAGTCTCATTCAGATAGAATGCGTTATATCCTACTATAGCAGATATAGGTTGTATGGTCTGTTTCCATTTAACCTTCTGTGGTGTAGTTGGTAGCATCTAGACTGAGTAATAATAAGTCTCACGTTCAAGTCCCGTTTGGGGTAAAAATGATTCATGTTTTCATATATGGTGTGTGTATGTGTGTGTGTGTGTGTGTGTATTACCAAATTGTAATTACCTAATTGTGTTTACGGGAAAGAGCCCAAAGCTCGTATCTTCCCGTCTCCTCATCGCTTCCATTTTATACTTAATGATACTTATCATACCTGTCCTTAAAAGTATGGATTGAGATAGCATTAACTACCTCCTCGCTTAGCCAATTCCAATTATCAACTACTCTTACACTGAAAAAGTATTTCCTTACATCTTGCAAAGAAGTTTTCTTACGAAGTTTCAAACTATGACCTCTAGTTCTAGAGCCAGCTATATCAAAATATCGATCCCTATCTACTCTATCATAACCATGAAGGAATTTAAAGACTGTTACCATATCCCCCCTCAATCCTCTAGCTTCGAGTGATGGTAAGTCTAATTCCCTCAGCCTCTCATCATAACTGAGATTGCGTATTTCTGGCACCAGTTTTGTGGCATGTCTTTGAACTTTTTCAAGCTTAGGGATGTGCTTTTTCAAGTGCGGATTCCAAAAGGGGGCTGCATTTTTGAGTTTTGGCCTCACATATTTTACATAAATATTTCTGAACATTTCCTTGTCCATGTGTCTGAAGGCTACCCTTACATTTGATAAGAATACATATGCTGCCCTTACTATGTCATTTATATGTATTTCTGGAGACAAATCTGCCGGTAGGTTTACTCCTAGATCTCTCTCATTTTCTATCTCTTGAAGTTGTACTCCAGCCACCGAGTAGTCAAGCTTGGGTCTGTAGTGGCATAGTGTATATTCTTTCTTTATTTGGAGTTTTGTAGTGGTATGATATATGTCTTCTTTATTTATATATTAATGTATTTATTAATTGATATATATATATATATATATATATATATATATATATATATATATATATATATATATATATATATATATGTATGTATGTATGTATGTATGTATGCAGGTAGGTATGTATGTATGTATGTATGTAGTATGTATGTATGTATGTATGTATGTATGTATGTATGTATGTATGTATGTATGTATGTATGTATGTATGTATGTATGTATGTATGTATGTATGTATGTATGTATGTATGTATGTATGTATGTATGTATGTATGTATGTATGTATGTATGTATGTATGTATGTATGTATGTATGTATGTATGTATGTATGTATGTATGTATGTATGTATGTATGTATGTATGTATGTATGTATGTATGTATGTATGTATGTATGTATGTATGTATGTATGTATGTATGTATGTATGTATGTATGTATGTATGTATGTATGTATGTATGTATGTATGTATGTATGTATGTATGTATGTATGTATGTATGTATGTATGTATGTATATATATATATATATATATATATATATATATATATATATATATATATATATATATATATATATATATATATATTCACTTTAGTTATTAATAATTTTGTTGTTGTTGTAAAGTGATCCCTTAATTTTGCTTCTTGTTGTCATAACGAACTGTGCATTGTTTTGGTTTTCTGTTTTTATGGCAACACTGACTCTGATTGCCGCCTTTTTCGTGTAGTGTGATATTTTTGGTCTGTTCATTTTCGATACATAAAAATTGCTCATAATTATCACTTGTGCCTAATTCAATACCTTAAATGATATTGTGGTAATCTTGATATCTTGTCAGACAGAACTACAAAGTGGTGACCATCGAAGTGACCAGATAGTGACAAGATATAGGAGTGACAAGATATAGGAGTGACAAGATAGGAGTGACAAGATATTTGTAATTGACAAGATAGGCCTAAGTGACAAAAATTTCTTCAGCATCATACCGGTAGGCAAGGCCTAGGTTTCTTTCAGTATTTGTACTCCAAGATAAGCTGTCATAATGCTCGATTCTGATGATGATAAATCTAGTGCTTTCAAGCACATAGCAGTGAAAGCCCCTGCATTCATGGACACCTGCGTTTCAGGGTGGTTTTCTATTCTTGAAGCTCAATTTGGCTTAGTTAATGTGAAATCCAGTGAAACAAAATTTTTCCATGTGTTATCTGCCTTGCCCCCTACTGTTGTAGAACGTGTTCCTCAAGACACTTTAAATAGGAGAGACTATGATATAATTAAAGCATACCTCACAAATCTTTTTGAACAGACCAAGCCTGAACTTTTCAATGATTTGATAAGTAATACAGTAATGCATGGCAACCCTTCAGTTTATTTAGAAGAAATTCGCAGAACTGCTTCTAAATTAGGAGTAACAGATGACCTAGTGAAACATAAATTCTTGCAAGCAGTTCCCAGTAGTATTTCGGCAGTTTTAGCCTCTCAGCAAAATATGGATTTACCAGCTTTAGGCAAGCTTGCAGATGAACTAGTGGTATTTTCTCAAAATAATAATAGGGCTAAACCCATCAATGTTGTTGATCAGTCGTCAGTTTCTCGTCAAGCTAGTACATCCCAGTATGTATCAATTTCCAAGAATCCACCTGTAGGCCTAGGAGTGCTACCGTTCCATCAAAATCAACGTCCAAAAGTTTGTCGTGCCCATTTATATTATGGAACTTGGGCTAAATGGTGCAAGCCGTGGTGCCAATGGCCGAATAAATCTCAAAATATCCAGATGAAGGATTCTTCTAGAGCGCCGTCCCCAGCATCAACATCTAGGTCCTCGTCGCCCGCACGGAATTTTCCTAGTTCGGAAAACTAATAAAGCAGACAGAAGAGAAAATTGTAGCTACGGCCACTTCTGTTCTGCCACTTCTACAGGTTGTAGCCAAAATTGGTTGTAGTGACATGGTCTTCACTGTGGATACAGGAGCAGCAGTCTCCATTATTCCTTATAAGTATGTTTCAGAAATTTTATTAAGGCCAACAGCAGTTAATATTTCTACGGCCACTGGTGAGTCAATAAAAGTTTATGGTGAAATTATTCTTTACCTTGATATTCGGCAGTTGCGCCGTCGATTTAAGTGGACATTTGTTGTTGCAGATGTATGTACACCTTTATTAGGTAATGATTTTCTTTGCAATTTTGGATTGTTTATTGATTGTAAGAATAAAACTTTACATGACAATATAACACAATGTTCTGTAAAAGGTGATATTGCAAATCATAATGTTTCTTATGTGATTAATAATTTGAACTATTTACCTGATTCTGTACAACAGTTGTTCCAAGACTTTCCCTCACTCTTGTCCTGTGTTAAGCCTCTTACAGCTAATAATTCTTTCAAGAATTCTAATGTTTTTCATTATATAGATACAGGGAGTTCTCCTCCGACATTTGCTAGATGTCGTCCGTTGGCTCCAGACATATATTCTGCTGCCAAGGAAGCATTTAAACAGTTGTTGGATATGGGTATTGTACAACCCTCTAAATCACCTTGGGCTTCACCCATTCATTTAGTTCCTAAACCTAAGCCAGAAGAGTGGAGAGTATGTGGTGATTTTAGGCAACTTAATACTTTGACCAAACCAGATAAATATCCTTTACCACATATTTGTAGTGTGTCATTAAAGCTTTACAAGAAAAAGATATTCAGTAAAATTGATTTGTTAAAAGCCTATCACCAGATCCCTATGAATCCTTCAGATGTTGAAAAGACAGCAGTAACCACACCCTTTGGGCTATATGAATATTTATATATGCCTTATGGTCTTCGGAATGCCCCTGCCACTTTTCAACATTTGATGGACAATTTATTTAGAAACCTTGATTTTGTATTTATTTACCTGGATGATATTCTGATATTTTCAGAGAATACAGAAGAGCACAAGAAACATTTGTCTATAGTATTTGAAATCCTAAGCTCTAATAATCTTAAAATTTCTATTGATAAATGTGAATTCTTTAAAAATGAAATAGAATATTTAGGATATTTGATCACTGCTACTGGTTTAAAACCTGGTTCTCATAAACAGACAGATATTGTTGATTTTCCTAAGCCAGCAGATTCTGCTGCCTTACGTAGGTTTATAGGAATGCTCAATTACTATAGACAAATGGTACCGCATTTTGCTGATGTTGTATATCCTTTGACCGAATTAATTAGATTACAACCTAAATCTAAAGAACTAGTATGGAATTCGGAAGCAGAATCTGCCTTTGTAAGTGCTAAAGAGTCACTCAACAATGCTTGTACCATTGCATATTTCACTAGTAAGTGTAATTCTCCACTGCATCTGGTGACTGATTGTTCCCAAGTGGCAGCTGGAGCTGCGTTACACCAAATTCAGGATGGTAAATTTGTCCCTATTGAATTCTTTTCAAAGAAACTATCAGAAACTCAGAGGTGTTATTCTACTTTTGACCGAGAACTGCTTGCTGCGTATCTGGCTGTACTAAAATTTAAACATGTAATTGAAGGCCGTGAAACCGTTTTATTTACTGATCATAAACCCCTTGTTTTTGCATTTAACAATCCTCATACAGCCAAGTCAGATAGACAGCAACGATATTGGTCTTTAATTAGCGAGTATATATCAGATGTTGTACATATCAAGGGTGCAGACAATATTGTAGCAGATTGTCTTTCCAGACCATTACCTGTATCTTCTGTCTCAGTGGACTTACATGATTTAACCAGTATAGCTGAGAGCCAATCCACTGACACAGAAATTCTTAATTACAAAGAGAGATTGAACATTTTCAAAATTCAGAATCATGACTTATATTGTGACGTGTCAACACCCCATCCAAGACCATTTCTTCCCTTAGCTTGTCGTAAATCAGTATTTCAACTTATGCATAACATTTCACATCCAGGAGTCAAAGGTACGTTGCGCCTTATCAAAGCTAGGTACTTTTGGCCTAATATGGATCGAGATATTCGAAGTTGGACTAAAGAGTGTACTTCTCGTCAGCAAGTTAAAGTGCACCGCCATACCCGTGTTCCTATTACAAATTTTACAGCACCTTTTGGGAGATTTGAATTTGTACATTTAGATATTGTTGGTCCTCTCCCTCCTAGTAAAGTCCCTGGCCAGTCTTTTACAGCATCAGAACAATACGTTCTTACCTGTATTGACAGATCTACTAGATGGTTGGAAGCCATCCCCATCACAGATATTTCTGCTACCACTGTTGCTTTTGCTTTTATTAAAGGTTGGGTATCTCGTTTTGGAATGCCATTATATGTTTTTACTGATAGAGGTGCTCAATTCGAATCTGCATTATTTCAGCAACTTTCCTCTATAATTGGATTTCATAGACTGCGTACCACTTCATATCACCCTCAATCCAATGGCATGGTTGAAAGATCACATAGAGTATTGAAAGTATCTCTGATGGCACGTAAAGATGATTGGCTTGCTTCTTTACCAATAGTACTTTTAGGTTTAAGATGTGTCCCCACAGAGTCTGGAGTTTCTCCATTTACTTTGGTAACAGGAAGTATGCTACTTAGTCCTAAAATCATGGTAACTACTGAAATTCCTTCTTTTGCACAACAAAAAGAAATTGTCTCTGAATTTGTATCTCGAATGCGTGAATTAGATTTTTCTGAATCCTCTTATGGATACCTTCATTCATCCTCTGTTAAACCTTATGTTCCAAAAGATCTTGAATCATGTACACATGTTTGGGTTAGAGTGGATCGTGTACGTCGCCCTTTAGAGGCTCCCTACTTTGGTCCACTTGAGGTTGTGGAACGTGGTGATAAATATTTTATTCTACGTCAGCTTTCTGGAAATTTAACTACTGTATCTGTAGATAGATTGAAACCTGCCTCAATACCAAAAACTATCAGTTCTAATGAGACAGAACCTACTGTAAATAATGATTCTGTGCCAGAAACTGTCAATTCTGATGTGATTGAACCAAGTGTAAATAATGATTTTTCTGATTCTAATTCCACAAATGACACAGATTCTGATACATTAATTCCTAGTAGTGCATCTATTCCTGAAAATATTGATAATGAAGATGTTATTGAAGAGAAAATACCTCAATCTGTTGTTACGAAATCTCGTCGAGTTAGATTTAATCGTAACCCTGATTATGTATATTATTAATTTGTATTTTTGTATCTATGTCTCCACATATATATTATATATCTATATTTTCTATTATCAGTATTAAACACTAATGTACTCCTGTACTGGCAGGGGAGTGTTGTAGTGGCATAGTGTATTTTCTTTCTTTATTTGGAGTTTTGTAGTGGTATGATATATGTCTTCTTTATTTATATATTAATGTATTTATTAATTGATATATATATATATATATATATATTTTCACTTTATTTATTAATAATTTTTTTGTTGTTGTAAAGTGATCCCTTAATTTTGCTTCTTGTTGTCATAACGAACTGTGCATTGTTTTGGTTTTCTGTGTTTATGGCTTGCCGCCTTTTTCGTGTAGTGTGATATTTTTGGTCTGTTCATTTTCGATACATAAAAATTGCTCATAATTATCACTTGTGCCTAATTCAATACCTTAAATGATATTGTGGTAATCTTGATATCTTGGCAGACAGAACTATAGGTCTTCTTGCACTTGTACCAATTCTCATTACCTTACATTTTGAAGTATTGAATTTCATTACCCACTTTTCTGAAAACTCATGTAGACTATTTAGATCTTCCTGAAGTGCTCTATCATTGTTCTCGTTTCCTACTTTCTTCAAATTTTTGCATCATCTGCAAACATATTCATGCATGAAGTTACAGACTCTGGTAGGTCATTTACATATACAAGGAACAAATGTGGCCCTAAAACTGAACCCTGTGGAACTCCACTACTAACTCTTCTCCATTCAGACACTGAGTGTCTTACTCTAACCCTCTGTTCCCTTCCTCCTAAGTAAGTTTATATCCATTCCAAGACATTTCCACCTATTCTAGCCATTGCTTGCACCTTCCTAATAAGTCTCGCATGTGGAACAGTGCCAAACACTTTCTGGAAGTCTAGGAATATGCAATCTGCCCAGCCCTCTCTTTCCTGTAAGATTCGGCGTACCTCATCATAAAATTCTAATAAGATTGTTACTGTTGATCTACCTTCTCTGAAGCCATGTTGCCTCACTGACATAAAGTTGAAGGATTCCAAGTGAAGAGAGATATGTTTCCTTAGTAGTTTCTCCATAACTTTGCAAACTATGCTGGTCAAGGAAACTGGTCTATAGTTCAGAGCCATATCCCTCTTTCCCTTTTTGAAGATAGGTATCACATTTGCTTGTTTCCAGCATCTTGGAATCTCCCCCGACTCCAGTGACTTTTTAAATATGATACCCAGTGCCACTGATATTGAGTTTGCGCATTTTTTAAGTACATGAGGGGATATGTCATCAGGACCTGTAGCTTTATGAACATCTAAATCCATCAGCGCTTTGCATACCTCTCTGGCTGTAAGGTTGATGTTCTCTAATACCGGCCCTTGAGTTTCTATCTATGCAATCTGAGGTGTGGGATATTTTCTACTTTAAATACTGACTGAAATTCCTTGTTCAATTCTTTGCAGATCTCTTCATCCCTCTCAGTGATGCTTCCATCCGCTCTCTTTAGCCTTAAAACCTGTTCTTTTACCTTCAGTTTTCCTCCGATAAAGCTGTGGAAAAGCTTGGGATTTTCTTTAGCCTTCCTGATGATGTCCCTCTCATAGTCTCTCTCTGCCTCTCTTCTTTTACTTAGGTAGTCATTTATTGCTCTTTTGTAGGTTTGCCAAGCATTTATGTATTTTCCCCTCCTATACCTTTTCCAGCATTTGTCTCTCCACTCCTTAGCTCTTTTACACCCATTATCGAACCATTTCTCTCTGGCATGAATTACACCTACTTTGGCGACAGGTATGCAGCAATCTACTATCTTCCCATGTTTCTCACAAAAGATGTCATAAATTTCTTGTACAGATTTGTTGTAAAATAAGGTTCTCCAGCCAATAACTGCAAAAAGCTCATTCATTTTGATGTAATCTCCTTTTGGATAGTTCCTCCTCATGTCCTCAGTGCCTCTACTCTCAGGCAGAATATCTTCAATGATATACTCCATCAACAACACACAGTGGTCACTCTTTCCAATTGGTGGTTCATACTCAATTTTTTCAATATCCAACTCATTATCTGTGAATACTAGATCAAGTAGTGATGGCTCATCCCCACCCCTGGCCCTCGTTGGTTCCATTACATGTTGGTGTAGGAAATTCCCTTGTACGCAATCTAGGAATCTTGCCCCGAATGAGTCCTCACCACTATGTGGGTCAAGATTTATCCAATCTATCTCTTTATGATTAAAATCTCCCATAATCAAAATCCTACACTTTCTCTCCTGTGCCATGTTAACAACTGAGTTTATGACTTCAATAGTACCTATATGACTTTCCTCATAAACTTCTAGCCTATTCTGGTTCCTTGGTGGGTTATATACAACAGTTATTATGATGCTCTCTGACCCAGTATTTATGCGAGCAATAAGAAATTCCTTGAACTCACTTTCTATAGCCAAGTTTATTTCTTCAACTTGAATCCTTTCACTTATGAGCAGTGCTATCCCTCCACCAGTCCTCTCAGATCTTTCAACCCTTAATATTCTGAAGCCCTTAGGAAAAACTGTGACACTGTTTATGTCCTCACTCAACTTAGTCTCTGTAATTGCTACTATATCTGCCTTACTGTTGTGAATCCTATCTTTTAATTCTACTGCCTTACCAGCTAATCCATCAGCATTTGTGTATAACAATCTTGATGAGGCCCCATCCCCTGATCTTCTGTCATTATCTTCTTTATCTCCCCTTTGTCTGGAAGAACTCTGAAATGAAAATTTTTCTTCTCTTCTTCATTTCTTTCCTCATTTAACCTTCTTGCCTCTTCCAACAAGTTTTTATCTTTCCCATCTCTTCCTGTGTTCTGTATCGTCTAATGAACACTTCTTTGAATTCTTGAAGGTCTTTTAGACTTTTTTTCTCAACAATATTTCCCTACATGTTTCCCCTCTCTCAAAGGTTACTTTTGTTGGTCTCGGCTTTCCTTCCCTCGAATATTTGCCTAGTAGGTGAATTTAAAAATTGTCACCATATTCCCCCTCAATCCTCTAGCTTCGAATTTTGGAAAGTCTAAATTCCTCAGCCTCTCATCATAACTGAGATTGCGTATTTCTGGCACCAGTTTCGTAGCGTGTCTTTGAACTCTTTCCACCTTAACTACGTGCTTTTTCAAGTGCAGATTCAAAAAGAAGGCTGCATATTCAACCTTTGGGCTCACTTAGTTTACATAATTATTTCTGAACATATCCTTGTCCATGTGCCAGAAGGCTTCCCTTACATTTGATAAGAAAGCATATACTGCCCTTACTATGCCATTTTTATGCATTTCTGGAGGCAAGTTTGCCAGTATGTTTACTCCTAGATCTCTCTCATCCTCTGTCTCTTGAAGTTCTACTGCTGCCACCGAGTAGTCAAGCTTGGGCCTTCTTATACTTGTACCCATTCTCGATACCTTACATTCTGAAGTATTGAATTTCATTAGTCACTTTTCTAACCACTCATGCAAACTATTTAGATCTTCCTGAAGTTCTCTACCATTGTTATTGTTTCTTACTTTCTTCACAATCTTTGCATCATCTGCAAACATACTCATGAATGAATTTACAGACTCTGGTAGGTCATTTATATTTACAAGGAACAAAAGTGGCCCTAGAACTGAAGCCTGTGGAACTCCACTACTAACTCTTCTCCATTCAGACACTGAGTGTCTTACTCTAACCCTCTGTTCCCTTCTAAGTATGTATTTATCCAATACAAGACATTTCCATCTTTTCTCGCCATTGCTTGCAGCTTCTTGATAAGTCACCCTTGCAGGACAGTGTCAAATGCTTTCTGAAAGTCTAGGAATATGCAATATGCCCAGCCCTCTCCTATCTTTAAGATTCAGCTTACCTCATCATAAAATTCTCATAACTTTGTTACTGTTGATCTACCTTCTCTGGGGCCATGTTGTCTCACTGACAAAAAGTTGAAGGATTCCAAGTGAAGAGAGCTGTATTTTCTTAAAAGTTTCTCCATAAGTTTGCAAACTATTCTGGTCAAGGAAACAGGTCTATAGTTTAGAGCTAAATCCATCCTTACCTTTTGAAGAAAGGTACAACATTCACTTGTTTCCAGCATATTGGAATCTCCTCTGATATCAGCGATTTTTGAAATATGATACTTAGTGCCGCCGGTATTGATTTAGAGCATTTCTTAAGTACATAAGGGAATATATCATCAGGACCTGTGGCTTCATGGGCATCTAACTCCATCAGCACTTTGTATACCTCTGTGGCTGAAAAGATGGTGTTCTCTAATACATGCGCATGAGCTCCTATCTCTGCAATCTCAGCGGATGGGGCATTTTCTTCTATAAATACTGACTGAAACTCCTTGTTCAATTCTTTGGAGATCTCTGCATCTGTCTCAGTGATGCTTCCATCCTCTCTCTTTAACTTTAAAACCTGCTCTTTTACCTTCAGTTTTCCTCTGATAAAGCTATGGATAAGTTTGGGATTTTCTTTATCTTTCCTAGTGATATCCCTTTCATAGTCTGTCTCTGCCTCTCTTCTTTTACTTAGGCAATTATTTCTTGCTCTTTTATAAGCCTGCCAGGCATTTATGCTTTTTCTCCTCCTATACCTTTACCAGCATTTGTCCCTCCACTCCTTAGCTCTCTTACACACATTCCTTAAGTATTTCTCTCTGGCATGAATAACTCCTATTTTGGTGGAAGGTATGCAACAATCTACTATCTTTCCATATTCCTCACAAAAGATGTCGTACATTTCTTGTATCCAAATTCGAATTTCTAGTCTCCTGGTCAGTTCCATTTTGTACTTAGGGATACTTGTCATACTTGTCCTTAAAATTATGGACTGAGTTAGCATTAACTATCTCCTCGTTTAGCAAATTCCAATTATCAACTACTCTTACACTAAAAAAAAAAAAAATATTTCCTTACATCCTGCAAAGAAGTTTTCTTGCGAAGCTTCATATTATGACCTCTAGTTCTAGTGCCAGCCATATCAAAATATCGATCCCTATCCACTCTGTCATAACCATGAAGGACTTTAAAAACCGTCACCATATCCCCCATAATTCTTCTACCTTCGAGTAATGGTAAGTTTAATTCCCTCGGCTTCTCATCATAACTGAGATTGCGTATTTCTGGCGTCAGTTTTGTGGCATGTCTTTGAACTTTTTCTAGCTTAACTACATGCTTTTTTAAGTGTGGATTCCAAAAGGGGGCTGCATACTCAAGCTTCGGCTTCACAGAACTTGCATAAAAATTTTTGAACATTTCCATATATTTGCAAAGAAAGCATATGCTCCCCTTACTATGCCATTTATACAAATTTTTGGAGACAAATCGGCCAGTATTACTCCTAGATCTCTCTCATTCTCTGTCTCTTGAAGTTCTACTCCTGCCACAGAGTAGTCAAGCTTGGGCCTTTTTGCACTTGTACCCATTCTCATTACCTTACATTCTGAAGTATTAAATTTCATCAGCCACTTTTCTGACCACTCATGCAGACTATTTACATGCCCTGAAGTTCTCTGCCATTGTTCTCCTTTCTTACTTTTTTCACAATCTTTGCATCATCTCAGACATATTCATTAATGAATTTACAGACTCTGGTAGGTCATTTACATATACAAGGAACAAAAGTGGCCATGAAGCTGAACCCTGTGGATCCCCACTACTAACCCTTCTCCATTCAGACACAGAGTGTCTTACTCTAACACTCTGTTCCCTTCCTTCTAAGTAAGTTTTTATCCATTCTAAGACATTTCCAAATATTCTTGCCGTGGCAATCCAGCTTCTTAATAAGGCTCCCGTGTGGGACAGTGTGTGTGTAATTACCTAATTGTGCTTACGGGAAAGACACCCAAGCTCATAACTTTCCATCTCCTGATCACTTCCATTTTGTACTTAATGATACTTAACATACTTGTCCTTAAAATTATGGATTCAGTTAGCATTAACTACCCCATCGCTTAATGAATTTCAATTATCAAGTACTCTTATACTAAAAAAACTACTTTCTTACATCCTGCAAATTACCTACTTGTGCATGTGCATACAGTTGAGAGTAAGAAGAGGAAAGATAGTTTAAAAATAGCAGTAATATATATATATATATATATATATATATATATATATATATATATATATATATATATATATATATATATATATATATATATATATATATATATATATATATATATATATATATATATATATATATATATATATATATATATATATATATATATATATATATATATATATATATATATATATATATATATATATATATATATATATATATATATATATATATATATATATATATATATATATATATATATATATATATATATATATATATATATATATATATATAATATATATATATTTTTTTTTTTCTCTCTCCCTGACTGAGAACATAGGACTCATAATTATTGTGCCAAGGTGCTACCAACTACACCACAGAAGGTCTAAAAGAGAAACCAATCATACGGCTTAACTACTATACTAGGAATGAACGCATTCTATCTGAATGCCTCTAATGTTCATTTTACAGTTTCTCCCAGCCTCACTCGTGGCTTCATTTTCGCATTTAATTCAAATCCAAATCTAATTAGGGATCAACATTAATCAAATAAGCACATTACCATACATGAAAACATGAATCATATTTTAACCCGACCGGGACTCGAACCTAGGACACATAATTACTGTGCCAAGGCGCTACCAACTACACCATAGAATGTCTAAAAGAGAAACCAACTTTGCATCTTAACTGCTATACTAGGAATGAACGCATTCTATCTTAATGCCACTCTGTGCATTGTACAGTTTTTCCCAACCTCACACGTAGAATTTGAATGAAATGTGAAAAAGAAGCCACGAGCGAGGTGCGGAGAAACTGTAATATTAACAGAGTGGCATTCAGAAAGAATGCGTTCATCCCTAGTACAGTAGTTAGGATGTAAGGTTGGTTTCTCTTTTAGACCTTCCATGGTGTAGTTGGTAGCGTCCTGGCACAGTAATTGTGTGTCCTAGGTTCGACTCCCAGGTGGGGTAAAATATGATTCATGTTCTCACATATGGTAATGTGCTTACTTGATTATTGTTGATACCTCATTAGATTGGAACTTGCATTAAATGCAAAGACAAGGCCACGAGTGAGGTTGGGAAAAAATGTAATATGAACAATGGCAATTAGATGGAATGCGTATGCTCCTAGTATAGCACTTAAGATGCAAAGTTGGTTTCTCTTTTAAACATTCTATGATGTAGTTGGTAGCGCCTTGGCACACTAATTATGTATCCTAGGTTCGAGTTCTGGTCGGGGTTGAATGATTCATGTTTTCACAAATGGTCATGTGCTTATTTGAGTATAGTTGATCCCTAACTAGATAGGAGTTTGAATTAAATGTGAAAACAAAGCCACGAGTGAGGTTGGGAGAAACTGTAATATGAATAGAGTGGCATTCAGAGAGAATGCATTCATTCCTAGTATAGCAGTTAAGCTGTAAGGTTGGTTTCTCTTTTAGGCCTTCTGTGGTGTAGTTGGTAGTGCCTTGGCACAGTAATTATGTGTCCTATGTTTGAATACCTGTCGGGGAAAAATATAATTCATGTTTTCACATATGGTAATGTGCTTATATATATATATATATATATATATATATATATATATATATATATATATATATATATATATATATATATATATATATATATATATATATATATATATATATATATATATATATATATTTTTATATATATATATATATTTTATATATATATATATATATATATATATATATATATAATATATATATATATATATATATATATATATATATATATATATATATATATATATATATATATATATATATAATATATATATATATATATAAAATATATATATATATATATATATATATATATATATATATATATATATATATATATATATATATATATATATATATATATATATATATATATGAACAGTTAGTATTATTAACTATTGTACTCGTAATGCTTTAGGCTATCTTGTGTAGGGCAAAAAAAAATTAGCTTTACTTAAAAAAAATTTTAATAAATAAAAATAACTGATAACACAAACTAGAAATAAACATTATCAAACAATAATAATTAAGGATTCTACTACTTATTTCAAGAATTTCTCTGGTTTACAAGACAAAATAAGATCATTAGATTTTGTAGTGAAGCCAAACCATAACACTGTCCAAGTACAAAATATTCCATGCAATGACAGCATAACTCTAAGTAATCAAAAACTAGTATTTCGCCTGTTTTTAATTAGTCTTTCTTATGAATTAGATGCTGCAAAGAGAGTAACTAATCTAGAATACATGTATTCTTGCAAAATCAAGTTTTAAATCGTAAACTGATATTTTTTAACGTGTAAGTTTTGGGTAGAAAGAAATGAAATCATTATCAGAAACAAGTAAGATGGTCACAAAGAACAATAACACATACAATGGCAATATTATTCCATATGAGGAGAGCAGTCAAAAAATACACCCATTCACTTGAAGACCCACTTATCTTGGTTCCTTGAATATAAAGCGTCACAACATCCACCCCACTACTTGGGTCAACCAGTGTAAAAGCAGCAGAGTTCATCTACGATGGGGCCAGACAATCATAACTGTTACCCCAAGTTGCATTAGATCATGGCAACTCCCTCCTCCCAACTGTCTCCGTTTACAGCACTGAGAATGAGGGAAAAGCCTTTGACCTGCATGATCTATTTATAATCGTTCTCTACCCATCCCTTTCTCTTGAACTCTTCCTTCCTGCTACACTGACATTTTGTGCACACCTACAGGTCTTTCTAGTCCATCCATCCATTTCATTCTTGGTCCTCCTCTAGGATTCCTCTTCTGAGTACTGCTATGTCCACACTAGTTGCTGGTCATTTTTCATTTATTTTTTCCATATGCTTAAACCACCTCCGTACTCTCTATTCTAACTTATCCAACAGCTTTCGTCCAACGTCTGTTTGCAGCCTCACTTCCACATTTCTCATTCTATACACACTTCCCACCCTCTCGTCCATAAACAACAGCTCATCTGCTCATTTCACCCTCTCCTCTGCACCAGACTCACCTTTTAATACTTTACAAATCTTTCCAGCACTTTTATATCAGTCATAATTTCCAGCAAATATCTATCTCATCTCACATTTGTTTTTCTCAATGCCTTCCTAACAATTTGCTTTGGTACCCCCTCTTCACTCTACTGAGTAATCAGATATAAAAAACTTTGAAAATGCGGGCTTTAAACTACTGCACTAACTCACAGTCCTTATATTTACTATTCTAACAAGAACATTGAGTGAGAAATGATTGCTAGCGTATGAGTAATCAGATATAAAAAACTTTGAAAATGCGGGCTTTAAACTACTGCACTAACTCACAGTCCTTATATTTACTATTCTAACAAGAACATTGAGTGAGGAATGATTGCTAGCGTACATCACGTCTATTTATTCAACTACAATTTTAATCAAACATATAATAATTGTGATGGGGTAGGAAGAATTCCAGTTTAGTATTATATTCATATAGTATGAAGCTCTTATATGGAATAATTATGCTCATGACAATGAGACCATGCCACACATATTCCTGTATATGAAGTGGTTGAAGTTGTAGTAGTGGGGCATGCAATCCTCCCTTCTCTGAAATTCTAATTTTGTGAAAAACAGCTGAAAGAAGAAAGGATTGGTAGGTTGTGTTTAATTCTTGCCTCTTCAGTTCTTACATTGCAGCTGTGGTCACTAAGTACCATAGAATATGATAGCTTGTTTGGAAAAAATGTAGATATGCAAAGGAATTTAGTATTCCTAACCACATTACTATTGCTTCTACTATTTGTGGAGGTTAACCTCCTGGTTTTGGCCTTGAATATCTCGGTAACAAAGAATGATCATTTTCTTATAGAAAATACCTACTAGTATTAAAAAGGCTAAGAGGGGTATGATGAAAACCTACTACCTCACTTCATTTTTACATATGTGGCCACCCTGTTTGCTTCAATGGGAGCTGGCATCGCGGGTGACAAAAGTAATATATTTATTTAGGTACATGCAGCCAATTTA
>JAXCGZ010006033.1:50000-72500 GCA_037179515.1 Halocaridina rubra
TATGACATGTTGCTTGAAAATAATTACAGGTGCTTGAGCAATATTAAATGCTGCAGCGATAACAAAAAAAATTACCGAAGTAGTCTTTATACCTGCAGGTTATAAAGATACTTAGAGGAAATTAATTTATTATATATACCTCAAACAACTCTCTTACTATGACATTAAAAGTTCATTTCTGTTGACATTAACAGGAACTTTTCAAAACGTCTTTCTTGTACTGTACTTAGGAAATTCGAAAATTATATTTTTTAGAAATTTTAATGAATTTTAGAGAATCTTACTACATCAGTTGTAGAATAGAGTTGAAACCCATACAAAGAAGCTGCCAGTTTGTTGGAATGTTCTTTTTTTTTTTTTTAAATGATACCAATTGCTGCCCAAGCCAGCTCAGTTAAAAAATAAAGGAAGGCAATATCAAATTACACTATGAGCATCCTTGCCACTCCCATCAGCTGTTCTGCAGCAAGTTGAAAACATTTTGGGGAGAATGGAACACTCAACCCATCTTTCTCCTATCCCTTTGGTCAGCTCTTATATCATATAGGGAATATGTGTGAGGTATTCCTTCTCTTCATCCCCTAGGAAAAATACCATATACTTACTTGGGTGGATAGAGAAGAGAATTGATTCGTTCCTCCTCTTCTTGCATCTTTCTGCGCTCCTCTATGACACTCTTTGTTC
This sequence comes from Halocaridina rubra, assembly GCA_037179515.1. NCBI lineage: Eukaryota > Metazoa > Arthropoda > Malacostraca > Decapoda > Atyidae > Halocaridina > Halocaridina rubra. Next base: position 50,685 of record JAXCGZ010006033.1, read on the forward strand.
GAGAATGCTGCTGATGTGTGAGGAGATTTAAGAGTTGGTCAACTAAATGCATTGCCATGTCACAGTCTTGTGAAAAGTCACATATGCTGCAAAACAAAAATTACTTTCTACTCAGTGCCATTATAACTATGAACTATTATACGGTCACCTTGTTTTTTATTTCTTAATCAAAATGTATAAACTTCCACAAGAAAAGGTGTGGCATGAATGGAAAAATACGTTAAAGCCGTTTTCATACAAGTTTATCTTAAGTAATTTGGCCACTCATGTATGTTTCTCATCATATTTTAACAGTAATGGTTGCCCTTGAAAACAAAGCTAAGTCACATTTTGTATAAAATTACGTGTATGGCATTACAAAAAATCCAGTTTAGGAAAATGGAAATATAAAAGCAAACAGGATACAAAGTGGGTGCAGATATGAAGATAAGCAAATATGTATTTTCATAAGAAAAAAGTAATATCCAAAGGGCAGAAATTAGAATAAAAAGGAGACAGTTCTTAAAGGAATTTTTCATTAAAGATGTCTCAGCAACAATGAACGTATGATTATATGGCTGAGAGGTATAAACAAACTTACCTCTCCGCATATTGAACAGCCGTTTCGTTACCATATGTTGCGTACACCATTTCACTCTCCTCTTTGGTTAGATTAGCAAAGGTAGAATCATATGATGGACAAAATGAAGAATATGATCCATAGTAAAGTGGTTTAACTGTAAGAAGAAAAAACAGAAAGATAGCATTAGAGACATATCAAAGTGTTATATAATTATGGAGAAATTCATTACAGTATCTAAAATAAGTACTGAAAGATATAAATTTTCTATAGTTACAATTTGGCCTCTCATTATCATCTGCTTTATATAAAATATTCTTGCAATCATCACTCTTTCATAATATCCATGCTTATTTGGGTGACTTTTCCTCAACACGTCACAACAAATTAAAACTAGCAGGGTGACCACAATGAATCAGAAATGGGAAGAGGCATGCAATAAATATCCAGAGAATGGAATTGCTAGCCCTTTGGTCCCCTCTCCATTTCAGATGACTCTTTTGACACACTAAGGATATGAGAAGAATGTATTCCTTCTTCATCTCTTGCAGGGTTATCTTATATTAGGTATTTCACAGGTGCTGTGTGGAGATTTGTGGCTCGCAGATTAGTTGGTGGAGAGACTGCTTCTTCCCATCCACCTCAAGACTGGAACTATCTCCCTCCTTCCGTCTTTCCTAAATTTTATAACCTATCTTCCTTCAACAAGTGGATCTATCGTCATCTCAGGGCCTAATCCTGTCATAACTCTAGGTCCTCAGTACTTTGACTATTCTTTCAGCCTGTCCTTTTTGTATTGTGTATCACTCCCTTATTTCTGCCTTGTCCTTAAACTTCTAGTTTTTCTCCATCTGAATGTTTTCTTGGTGCCTAGGTATGACGAGGGCCACGTTCTTGCCTGTCCTAGTGTGACATTCATAAAAAAATATAATATACTGTATATATAACAATCATGAACCCTTATGGCCCTACCTGGTTTGGCCAGACTTCTTTTGTCATCACGGTAATTATGTAACATGGCTGAACCCTGAGTTAGTTTCCCTGTCAAAAGACCCAGGCTGATGGGTTTCTCTTTTAAACTTGGGTCGTTTCCCTCACAGCCAGTCAAGAAACTTAAGGTAGTGGTGCCATCACCACGTTGACGTAAAAAACCAAGCTGTAAAAACAAGATTATATCAATGGACTTTACAGATTATCTGCATTCTATATGGTGCTAAAATTACAAATTATGAATTTTAAAACTTTAAGAACAATTCTGTTGGACATACCTCATGTATATATGACGACAATTAATACCATAAGTTTTCAGCATTATTTACTAGGTAAAAGTTTTCAAAACAATCTTCATTTGTTCAATGACCTATCTCTTGTTTTGGTTATTTCTTTAGAAAAACAATAAAAATTTAATTATCATATATATATATATATATATATATATATATATATATATATATATATATATATATATATATATATATATATATATATATATATATATATATATATATATATACATTACAGCATACTGCTATCTCCTGCCTATATTAGAAGAATGGCCAAATGCTAGGAAAGAAAATTGCATGAAGACAATAAAAAAAACAATAAATGTCTCTTCCATCTATTCGATAATTAATATTCACTCATAGTCAAAATTGAACATGTCATATATATATAGTTAGGGAATAAGAAGAAGCCACAATCTTCTTAAAACTAGGTAGCTTATGTCTTCTCACCACACTATCAGGTTTCTTCTGGGTTAATTTTTCTGCTGCTTCACACGATGATGTTTGAACCTGCTCCAAAACCTCCTCTGGAGTCATATTATCCTGTACTGCTTCAAATTTGCTGAAAGAAAGAAAGAAAAAAAAAATTATATATATATATATATATATATATATATATATATATATATATATATATATATATATATATATATATATATATATATATATATATATATATATATATATATATATATATATATATATATATATATATATATATATATATATATACACACACGTGATCCCCTGCTGGATCACGTTTCTTAGTTCGCGTTTTCACAGTATCACGGTTTTTTTTTTGGCAAATTATTATTTTATTTTTTGGGTATATGCAAAAATATTAAAATATTAAATAAATAAAAATTCTCAGTATCTTAATTTTTTTTTTTGGAAAAACATATTTCATTATCTAATTGATAAAAAAAAAATTTATTTCCCAGCCTACGAATAATAAAACAGTAAAAAATAGTCAAAATCATAAATTTAGATATACGTATGTACAGTATAACTAACAGTATTACATCATGCGAAATAGTGTCCGATAGCGTACAATGTATTGGGGTCGCAGCTACGTGAGCTAGCATATATATTTATATTTCCAGTAGTTTCATGATTTTATTGATAAAAAAAAAAAGGTATTTCTTAGCCTAAGAATATTAAAACAGCAAAAAATAGTAAAAAGCATAAATACTAACAGTATTGCAACATGTAACATACAATACCGCTATCAGAGTCTCGGACAAAGGCTTCCACCATCTTCCATTGTCTCGCCTCACTCGTGTGCGCCATTCACGATGTGCTTATTATTATTAATATGTTTTGCTTGTGATTTTTTTACTTGCATATTTTAACTTTTGCAATGCCTCCCAAGCATCCTTCATCTTCTAAGGCTTCTTCTAAGCGGCAAAGGAAAATGTTAACCATTGTAGATAAAGTGAAACTCTTAGATATGTTGAAAGAAGGAAAAAAGTTTGTGGATGTCGGCCGCTATTTTACGTAAACGTAAAAATTATTGTAAAATACTGTACCTATGTATGTCAAGTCATCATCACCCCATTCACGGTAAGTTTTCCTATCACTTTCATAAAATATTACGTTGCTTGCTGTTATTTATAATGTAAAGGGTGTTTTTTTAACAGTACAGGGAGGGTTTATACAGTGTAAACGTAAAAATACATTAAAATATCTATGTACATATAGGCTGATCCTACTCCGCGGATTTCCTGGTTCGCACCGGGTCCCGGAACCGAACTACCGCGATAAGGGAGGTAACACTGTATATATATATATATATATATATATATATATATATATATATATATATATATATATATATATATATATATATATATATATATATATATATATGTCGTGAAGTTAATTACTATTCCACCACGTGTCACCAGTTGTCGTGATGAATTCTCCTCACTACGTTAGTATTAGTACCAGAAGGGTGCGAGGTAAGAATGGACAAGCAGTGATTCCTTTATCTTAATTTATTCTAGAGTACAACACATTCGACACCTCAATGCCCCCCACCCTATGACTATCACAATCTATGATTTATTCGTGCCCCGGGCAAAGTTCTAACTAACTGTGTCTGCCCTGGGTGGTTCTTGAAATACCCCAAGGGCAGGGCATGGCTTGACATCCAGTCCTGCCAATGAACTCAAGTGACATCCAGTCCTGCAAATCAACGCCAGGTTCGAAGTGGAGTCCCTCCTATTTTGGGGAGGAGCTATTTCAACAAGCCTATAGAACGGAAAAGTTCCAGGTCAGAGCGTGGCTATTGGGTATCTCTCCAGGGCATGTACATACGTACGGGTCAAATGTTTGTGTTTCTTGTGGTTTAGGAAATGGCTAACTTCTTGGCCTTTCCCATCCTCTTCAGGTACTCGATGCCAGATGCTAAGTCCCATGGGTCCGGTCATATATCTCCTTGACACTTTCTACAAACATTGGCTGTACCGCAGAAAAACAATTGGGAGAAGCTACCCTATTATTTTTATTACCTTCTGCAAATGTCAACAGAATGGCCACAACCATGAAAAGAAAACAACTTTGTAACAAAAATAGTTTATTCCATCTCCTTAATACCACATAGCTCACAGTGACAATTGTGCATGCAGTACAGAGTGGAGAAGGTCAACATATTCTATGCATATACAGTGGTTGTTATTCCCTTTGTAATGGGGGTGTCCAAGTCAAAGAACAAACTCATTCACCAAAAGACCCCGTCAGCTCATCCTGAACATCTTAGCCCTTGGGGATAAAGTGTCACCACAATCCCCCACCACTGCACGAGTCATGCACAATGCAAGCAAGGCAAAGATCTTTGCCAAGTGCCCAACAGCTGCAGCAAATTTACCCTATTATTTCAACTTGTGACAACTCCTACCCACCCCTCTACAACAACCTATCCTAATTTACAGCACTGAAAAGGTTCACAAAAATCCTTTTGAACAATGTAATCACTTCACAATCTCTACTGCTAATGCAATGTCATCCACAAATAGCAAATAGTTCAGTTTCCATAACCTTCCATTCCTGCCATTTCCAAAACTCTCTTCCATTTATTTACTGCAACAGTCCATCCAAATACACAATGAACAACCATGGATACACCACAAACCCCTGATGCAAGCCCACACTCACCTTAAATAAACCATTGTCATCCTTCTCAACTTGCACATTCTACTATGCTACTCAAGTACAAATGCTGTCAACAGACCTACTCCTATTCACTCAAATCGCAACATGGTCAGTAACACTTCTCTTTCAGCCAAGTCATACGCTTTCTCATAGTCCATGAACACCTAAAAAAAAATCCTTATATATCTCAGGATACTTCTTATAATACACACACCTGTCTTACCACAACCAATTTTTTTTCTTCTTTAAGTGAGACACCAGGACATCCAGAGAAACTTGCCTTCATCAGGCCTGGGCACAAAGACATACAGCAAAGAGAAAGAAATAGTGATTGGTGTGACTTGTCAGATGTGGAGGAATATCTATCCTTAAATTTCTCAGAATACTTCTAAGACACACCCCTGTGTATTACCATAACCAAAATTGTTATTATTATTATTATTATTATTTTTTTTTTTACACGCACACATTAGGACAGGCAAAGAAACTTGTCCTCATCGTGCCTGGACATGAAGAAAACAAAGCAAAGAGCATGGGAATATTGATTGTTGTGACTTGTCATATGTGAAGGACAATAAATGTGTAATGAATATCAAAGCATCTTTGGCATTATTGTAGGCATAGAAAATGAACAGCAACTAAAGGAAGCATCAAAAACGAACTGTCCAAGACAGTCCTATTCAAGTCCAAAAGAACATCAGATGTAGTACTGCATTAGGCCATCCAGCCTCTTCCTCTTCTGAATCCAGATTGTTCTATCCCAATCACAAATTCAGTTCATCTCGTAATTCACTTCATGAACACTCTCCCATATACTTTACTACTAACCACACTCAAGAAACTAATTCCTCAAAAACCACTTCTTCTATAATGGGAGTGCACAGGAAGTCCCCAAATCAAGTAGGACCCTCCTTTCCATGAACACATCAACAAGCTGATCATCCATGCTACTATTACTTCCCCATATTTTGACAGGCATTCTACATGACACCCAACTATCCCAGATGCCATACCAGTTTTCATTACTTTGAAAGCCAATTTAACTGCTTCTCCTGGAAATGTCCGATCATTCTCCCCATCTTTCACCAGTATTCCACATCACTATTACTCTGTTATACTCCTACGATAAGTCAAAATACTCAGTCCATCTCACTCTCACCTCCCTCTCATTTACTACAGCTGATCACCTTCTCCATTCACCCTCTCCCTACCAGACTCACCACTCTGCACTCTTTTTACTTCCTTTCCATAGAATTTTTTATTACTTTCAAAATTCTAAGACAACCATCTACTCAAGCAACCTTACAAGAATACTTCGCTTTGCCTTTCTCACTATACACTTCCTTAACCCCCTCTCCACTATATGCTTGACAGATGCTTCCTCATTTCTTCTTTGAAATATTAATTTGCCTCATACCACACACTTGAAAACTTCCTTCTTAAAACACTTCCATTTTTCTTCTACTCCTCCATCTTTCCTTTTATGGCATTCCTCAAATTACCCGATACTCACATTGTTGCCTTTCCTCATGCAGCTCACTCATTTTCAACACTCCCTTCCACCTTCTTCAATGCCTTTGATCCTTTCTCAATCTACTTTTCACCAGATAATAAGCTGATATTCCACCAGTCTCTCAATGCGACCCATTCACATTCAAACTTTTGCAACTCACCTTGGCCACCACTACATCATCCTTAACGTTGTACCAATATCCACTCTGATCCGTGTATATTAATAAACTTTCTTTTTAAACACAGTATTGGCAATCAATTCAATTCTCCCAACAACATTGTACAGTACAGTGTTCCCTCAATTATCGCGAAGGTTCGGTTCTGGGACCCGGCGCAAGACAGGAAAATCGCGGAGTAGGATCAGCCTATATGTACATAGATATTTTAATTTATTTTTACGTTTACACTGTATAAACTGTATAAACCCTCCCTGTACTGTTAACAAACCGCCCTTTACTTCATAAATAACAGCATGCAAGCGTAAATTTATATGACATACTCATGTACATAGGTATTTTACAATTATTTTTACGTTTACTGTATAAACCCTCCTGCACTGTTAAAAAACCACCCTTTACTTTATAAATAACAGCATGCAACATAAATTTATATGTACGTAATAGGTAAAATTACCCTGAATGAGGTGGTAATGAGTTTGTAGACGCAAGAGGAAATTATTCCGCAGCCAATAACAGCTTTACGGCTGTTATTCATTGAGGCCAAAATAGCAGCCAAAATAAGTAAACCATTTTCCTTCTTTCAACATATCTAAGAGTTTCACCTTATCTGTTATGGTTAACATTTTCCTTTGCTGCTTAGGCTTACTACAAGAAGCCTTAGAAGATGAAGGATGCTTGGGAGGAATAGCAAAGGTTAAAATATGAGAGTAAAAAAATCACAAGCAAAACGTATTAATAAGCACAACGTGAACGGCGCACACGTGAGTTAGACTGAACGAGTGAGGCGAGACAATGGAAGATGGTGCAAGCCTTTGTCCGAAACGCTGATAGCAGTATCGTATTTTACATGTTGCAATACTGTTAGTATTTATGTTTTTTATTATTTTTTACTGTTTTATTAATCTTAGGCTAAGAAATACGTTTTTTTATCAATAAAATCACGAAACTACTGGAAATTTTAATATATATGCTAACTCATGTAGGTGCCACCCCAATACATTGTACGCTATCAGACACTATTTCACATGATGCAATAATGTGAGTTATATATCTAAATTTATGTTTTTTAATATTTAATACTCTGAGTTATATATCTAAACTTATGTTTTTTACTATTTTTACTGCTTTATTACTCTTAGGCTAGGAAATACCTGTTTTATCAATAAATAATGAAAATTTCAATATGTACTATCTTACGTAGGTTCGACCCTTTTCGTTTTCCGAAACGCTGATACCGGTATCGTATTTTACATGATGCAATACTGTTAGTATTTATGTTTTTTACTATTTTTTACTGTTTTATTATTCTTAGGCTAAAAAATACGTTTTTTTATCAATAAAATCATGAAACTACTGGAAATATAAATATATATGCTAGCTCACGTAGCTGCGACCCCAATACATTGTATGCTATCGGACACTATTTCACATGATGCAATACTGTGAGTTATACTGTATATCTAAATTTATGTTTTTTACTATATTTTACTGTTTTATTATTCGTAGGCTAGGAAATAAATTTTTTTTAGCAATTAGATAATGAAATATGTTTTTTTCAATAAAAAAATGAAAATACTGAAAATTTTTATTCTTTTAATATTTTACAGTGGTAACGCGCTGGCCTCGCAATCGCGAGGTCGACAGATCAGTTCCCGCTCAGGGCCGAGAGTTTAAGCTGTTTACTGGGAAGGTTACTTGCTGTGGATGGGCACCACAGTGGGGGGGGTTGGGGCTTGCCTCGGCTGACGTTCTGAGGAGCATCTCTGATGGATATCGGAACTGAAACACCGGCAAACTTTAACTTTAATATTTTTGCATATACCCAAAAAAAAAAAATTTTTTTTTTGCCAAAAAGTTTTTTTTTGCCAAAAATAAAATCGCGGTACAGTGAAATCGCGACCCAAGAAACGCGATACAGCGAAGGATCACTGTATACACATTTATTCCAAACCCTTCCAAAGGCAATATTTGAAAAGGCCAAAATGCTTCTTTTCCTTCTCATTTCTCTCACTACCGGAACTATGCTCACAACACACACGACTCACTTTCCAAGCTCATTCACCCACCATTCCTTGACGAGGTCTCCTGCAATCTGACCCTAATTATATATAGCCTCACTCACCAACAGGACCTCTTCTTTTCTTCCTCATTCCCTCTCTACTCCAAACACTATACCTACCACACTCTCATACAATGCTTCATCTTCCCCTTTCAACTGTGGATCACTTATTGCTATTGAGTAAATCTTTCTTCCCACAAACATGCTACAAATCTCCTCCCATGACTTTCACCAGTTTCAATACCATACATACTTAGATCCCATTACTAGGGTTCTGGTTGGAGTTTCCCTACTTATATATAACACTGTAATACAGTTCCCATTTAGTGCAGGAAGCAAATGCCATTTTAAACCTTACAGATTCCACATCTAATGACACAGACCAATACAATACTGAAAAATACTTACTTGATTATTTCTTTTTCTGGGTCCAACTCTACAGACTCCATGGGTTCCTCAGCATTGGTCTCAGCTTCTACACTACTAGATACCAATGGATTAATTTCAAAACCAAGCTGTAGAAAAATGATTACATTATAAAACATTCCAGACTAGAAAAAATATCAGACAATATCTACTCCAAGCACAGATAGCAGGATGGCAATGAGCAAGGTGAAAACATAAATAGCAACACTGAGAAAGCTAAACTTCTTGATATCACTCGAAACATACTTATTTACAAATGTATGCCATTGCCAGCAAGCGAGAACGAACTCCATACCTAAGTCTTGGAATTCCCAGGAATACCCTGGTCATTCACTGACATCTAACTTAAGTCACAATGCCAATTCAGTCCATAATTTCATGAATCACCTCCTCCTAATTGTTTAGTCTGTTCCTGCACTGGATATTACTTATCCTTTCATTTTACTGCTCTATTTCTAGTTTAGGCACTTTGTGAACTACTCAGTCAAGTCTTTTCATTAGACTCATCTATCCATCCTTTTTGGTATATTAACAGGGAAGAGCCATTTTTTCTTTGTTTCATTCAATCCATCAAAATTGTCAGACATATCTACCTAACCCTCTCTTATTTTATTTGCCCAGTTGATGGCACACATTCCTCAATGGAGCTTTACCTATAGCACTTACATAACTTTTCTCACCAATATTTCAAGTCCAAATCATGCTATCTTGGTTTCCTTTGATATAAACCCCTACTTTCATTAGTAATGGTAATGCCATAATGAAGACTTCTAAACTGATAATCAATTTCAAAATAGGGGAGCCCCTAGCCACAATTTACAAGCATACCAGGTACATTAAAAGCTCATAAATTACATTATATGTAGAAGGATATTGCCACTCTCCTTAAGCATATATGGAAACCAAAATCGTTCTTAATATAGTAAGTTTTAAAACCAAGCTTTCATATCATAGGATATTACAATGTTCATGCATTGTGTCTAAAAAGTAATTAGAAACTAACATTCCATATAACATTAAGGGGATTTTGTTGAGAATGGCATCAATGGAATTCAAAGTCTTCACAGTCCACATCAATATCATTAATAATACAGAAAAAAATTAAATATTCCCTATTTGTGGAAGAGAGAATACCTCACTTGTATGCCAAGTGTGTCACAAGAGCCAATAAAAGAGACAGGGGACCATAGAGCTGGCAGTCCTGTTCTTCTAGAAATCTTCTGTTTCTTGCCAAAGAACAGAAGTTGGATAGAGTGATGAAGGGAAGAGTATGATGAAATCCTGATGCTATGCCTTTTTTCCTTAATTTTTGCCACTTACTGATATCAGCAGGATAGGAACTCATATTTCAATAATAATACTAATAATAATAATAATAATAATAATAATAATAATATACAAACACTCCCCAACTTACGAATGAGTTAGGTTTCAGAAGTCCGTTTGTGAGTAGAATTGTTCATAAGTTGCGTTTTGGTAAAAAATAGTACTATCCAATACATACATATGCTGTACTATACAGTATTTAGGCTAAAGACACTTTACTACATAAAACAAAGAATACAGTATTAATGAATTGTAATATGGTCATAATTTGATATTTCCTATGCACAGAACTATATATATGTTGGTGAAGCACCAGAGAGAACTGCAATAGTTACACAAGGTTCCAGGACCTTTTCTTTCTGATATCCCCATTAAAGAGAGTGATAGAAAGATTCTTCTCCCAAAGAGTTAATAGCTTTCTTTTCCATGAATGTCTTCAAAAATGAAGTACCTTTTGCATTGGAATATGAGCTGAAGATACTTTTCCAGAAAAGGCGTCTTTGGCAAAGATTGTTTTGTAAAGTGTGCCACACTGATACTTCATAAATATATAAAATATCCAAATATTTCTTCACTACCATTTAATTTTCATCAAACCTTGGAAAAGCACCAAAGCATAGCAAGTACAAAACAATTTTTGCTGAAGACACTTTTCTGGAAAAAGCTGTTTGGACCTCTCTGGAAGTGGAACTTTCTGGTCTTCGTCTTTTTTCATGAAATTTGTTTCGATCAATGAATGTTTCTTAAGCTGACAATGAAGGTTGACAGTCGAAAACTCGTATTCCAAGGCAAACAGTACTTCATTGTTGAAGACATTTCTGGAGAATAGAGCTTTTAACTCTTTAGAAGATGACTCTCTCTATCGCTCCTTTGAACGGGATATTTGGAACAGCGGGTCCAGAAACTCGTGTAATACTTACAATCCTCTCTGATGCTTCTTAGCTACCACATAAAATATGAACCATACAGCATTAATGAATCTTAATACAGTAATAATATTGTAATAATACAGTACAGTAAAGTAATATATATATCAATACATGGGAAACCAATAAGTAGGATTTTGTTCGCATTTGTGAATGTTCGTAACTTGGTTATTCGTAAGTATGGCAGCGTCTGTATATATATACAGGGAGTCCCCACTTTACATCAGGGTTCTGTTCCCGACAGCTGACTTAAAGTGGATTTCGACTTAAGTTGGAACACACTAATAATTTGAACCTAGGTCTGAGAAGACTGGGACAGGTGAGTCTGGAGAGGCAATAGAACATACAGTAAATAATCTATAGAAATAGTCTAAGTTCTCATTATAAAATATAGTAAACCTACACTACATGTACAGTACCCTAAATATAAAAATATTAAAGCACTACAGTAACAAAAAAGTGCACAGTACAATATGTCTTACCTTTACTCTAATATCTCCATTTCAGGTATTTTAATGCTAAATTTATTGCAAATTCTCTACTTTAGTATCATAATTATCACTGTTATCATCATTAATTTTAGTGTTACTACTACTGTTATTATCACTACTACTATTATTATCATTATCATGATTATCTGTTCAATTGTTAGCTATATTTCTGTTCACTGTAAGTGTATGTATTACACTTTTACTTATTTGTTCAATTACATGTCTACTTTTGAGTGGTAAATGGCATAGCAAGGGATGGTACACCGCTCCCTAATTATTTCTGCTAATACACTGGGAGACTCTTTCGCTAATTTCTCATTACCACTGGCTAGCAGCTTCACCTTGCACACATAGGTCATGAAACAACTATTAAAACGATTAACCCAACCCCTACTGCCCACAAAATCTTCACTTTCACTCCCTTTTCCGAGCATTTTACAATTACCAATTCAATTTCCATGGTGAAGGCTTCTCTTTTCTTCACAGCACTGCCATCATAACTATCACCACTACACTTGGGAGACATAGTAATATTAGTAAAGAGCCAAACAAAAGAGAAAGCAAATGAAAATGAGAGACAATATGGTTGGTGAGAGTACACTGAGCTGTGCTTCTTCTTCTTCAATTGCCGTGTGACACAGGATTCTTACATGATGCTCAACAAACTATTTTGAACAAAATCGTATTAATGGCTATGTGTTTGGTATTTTTTTTAATTCAATATAATCCTTCAATATAACCAAATATATGGACAAATAAATAAATAAAGCCATTAACTTGATAAATACAAATACAGCTGTGCCGCTAGCCGCGTACAGTATTCGTGTGTATTTTGAATAAAATTGTATTTACAGCTTTTTTTTTTATTTCAATACAATCCTTTAATATAACCATATACATAAACAAATAAATAAATAAAGCCATTAATTTGATACATATGAATACAGTTGTGCTGCTAGCTGTGTATTCATTCGCCGCACTCACAAACTGTTTAGGCACGCAGTTTGAAAATATATATATTTACAGTGGTGACCCCAACCCACGAACACCTGTACCCATGAACAAAATTTTTACAAAATTTTGACCCCAACCCACGAACACGCATGTGTTGTCCAAACCACCAGGTGTCCCACCCATCCGCTCTCAGTTATGCACTGGTGCCTGCACTGTCTGGTTTGTTCGAGATCTGTTCGTAGTTCTTGCTTTATTTTCCATTATTTTACCTTTCATGTAGCCCTTTTAGAACTTCTAAGAAAGCTAAAAGTGTAAGTTATATTGGGGGACTCTCCTTCCAAAATTTAGTCCCCCTCCTCCTCCTCCTCCTCTTCCACCACCATCCACATATGCCAGCAAAAATCATCCACAAAGGTAAATACAGTACTGTTTCTTACCTACATTATTTTTCTTTACCTACAATATGTATTATCTCCTACTGTAATTGTTATTAGTGGGAGAATGTGACAACTTTTTGTAAGTGTTGGACTTTCTTATTTAATACTGGATATCAACTAGTATACAGTGTTACCTCGGTTATTCGCGCTTCATGGTTCAAATTCTCACTCTATCGCGGTTTTTTTTGGACAAATTATTATTTTATTTTATGGGTATGCGCAAAAATATTAAAATATTGAAAGAAAAAAAATTTCAGTATTTTAATTTTTTTATTGAAATTTACGTTGCGTGCTGTTATTTATAATGTAAAGGGTGTTTTTTTAACAGTGCAGGGAGGGTTTATACAGTTCGTAAACGAAAAAATAATTGTAAATGAATATGTGTGTTACGTCATCATCACCTTATTCATCGTAATTTTATCTATCACTTTCATAAAAATTTACGTTGCTTCCTGTTATTTATAATGTAAAGGTTTTTTTTTAAAAGTGCAGGGAGGGTTTATACAGTACGTAAACGAAAAAATAATTGTAAATGAGTATGTATGTCACGTCATTATCACCTCTTTCACCGTAATTTTATCTATCACTTTCATAAACATTTACGTTGCTTGCTGTTATTTATAATGTAAAGGGTGTTTTTTTAACAGTGCAGGGAGGATTTATACAGTACATAAACGAAAAAATAATTGTAAATGAGTATGTATGTCACGTCATTATCACCTCATTCACCATAATTTTATCTATCACTTTCATAAAAATTTACGTTGCTTGCTGTTATTTATAATGTAAAGGGTGTTTTTTTAACAGTGCAGGGAGGGTTTATACAGTACGTAAATGAAAATATAATTGTAAATGAGTATGTATGTCACGTCATAATCACCTCATTCACCGTAATTTTATCTATCACTTTCATAAAAATTTACGTTGCTTGCTGTTATTTATAATGTAAAGGGTGTTTTTTTTAACAGTGCATGGAGGGTTTATACAGTACGTAAACGAAAAAATAATTGTAAATGAGTATGTATGTCACGTCATTAACACCTCATTCACCGTAATTTTTTATCTATCACTTTCATAAAAATTTACGTTGCTTGCTGTTATTTATAATGTAAAGGGTGTTTTTTTAACAGTGCAGGGAGGGTTTATGCAGTACGTAAACGAAAAAAAAATTGTAAATGAGTATGTATGTCACGTCATTATCACCTCATTCACCGTAATTTTATCTATCACTTTCATAAAAATTTACGTTGCTTGCTGTTATTTATAATGTAAAGGGTGTTTGTTTAACAGTGCAGGGAGGGTTTATACAGTACGTAAACGAAAAAATAATTGTAAATGAGTATGTATGTCACGTCATTATCACTTCATTCACCGTAATTTTATCTATCACTTTCATAAAAATTTACGTTGCTTGCTGTTATTTATAATGTAAAGGGTGTTTTTTTAACAGTGCAGGGAGGGTTTATACAGTACGTAAAAGAAAAAATAATTGTAAATGAGTATGTATGTCACGTCATTATCACCTCATTCACCATAATTTTATCTATCACTTTCATAAAAATTTACGTTGCTTGCTGTTATTTATAATGTAAAGGGTGTTTTTTTAACAGTGCAGGGAGGGTTTATACAGTACGTAAACAAAAAAATAATTGTAAATGAGTATGTATGTCACGTCATTATCATCTCATTCACCGTAATTTTATCTATCACTTTCATACAAATTTACGTTGCTTGCTGTTATTTATAATGTAAAGGGTGTTTTTTTAACAGTGCAGGGAGGGTTTATACAGTACGTAAACGAAAAAATAATTGTAAATGAGTATGTATGTCACGTCATTATCAATTCATTCACCGTAATTTTATCTATTACTTTCATAAAAATTTACGTTGCTTGCTGTTATTTATAATGTAAAGGGTGTTTTTTAACAGTGCAGGGAGGGTTTATACAGTGTAAACGTAAAAATATATTAAAATATCTATGTACATATAGGCGGATCCTACTTCGCGGATTTCCTGGTTTGCGCGGGTCCCGGAACCGAACTACCGCGATAAGTGAGACAACACTGTATACTATATACCTGAATATGTACATGTTTTACGTTAGTAGAGTAGAATTCCTTTTTATAATTAATGTAATATTCCTTTAACAGATGAAATACATATAACCTGTATTTTATTTCATGTTTTTAGTAACTAATAAAATTTTAAAAAGAATATTTATTGCGACCAAGAATGGATTAATTGAATTTACATGCTTTTCGATGGGAAATATAAATCCAACCCAAGAACAGTTTTTGGGAACGGATTAAGTTTGTGGGTTGGGGTCACCACTATATATACAATGATCCCCCCATTATCGCGAGGGTTCGGTTCCGGGACCCGGCGCGAGACAGGAAAATCGCGGAGTAGCATCAGCCTATATGTACATAGATATTTTAATTTATTTTTACGTTTACACCGTATAAACTGTATAAACCCTCCCTGTACTGTTAACAAACCACCCTTTACTTCATAAATAACAGCATACAAGCGTAAATTTATATGATATACTCATGTACATAGGTATTTTACAATTATTTTTATGTTTAATGTATAAACCCTCCCTGTACTGATTATAAATAACAGCATGCAATGTAAATTTATATGTACGTGATAGGTAAACTTACCTTATCTTTTATGGTTAACATTTTCCTTTGCCGCTTAGGCTCACTACAAGAAGCCTTAGAATATGAAGGATGCTTGGGAGGCATTGCAAAGGTTAAAATATGCGAGTAAAAAATCACAAGCAAAACGTATTAATAAGCACAACGTGAACGGCGCACATGTGAGTTAGACGGAACGAACCTTTGTCCGAAACGCTGATAGCGGTATCGTATTTTACACGTTGCAATACTGTTAGTATTTATGTTTTTTACTATTTTTTACTGTTTTATTATTCTTAGGCTAAGAAATACATTTTTTTATCAATAAAATCATGAAACTACTGGAAATATAAATATATATGCTAGCTCACGTAGCTGCGACCCCAATACATTGTACGCTATCGGACACAAGCAAAACGTTTAATAAGCACAACGTGAACGGCGCAAACGTGAGTTAGACTGAACGAGCCTTTGTTAGAAACGCTGATAGCGGTATCGTATTTTACATGTTGCAATACTGTTAGTATTTATGTTTGTTACTATTTCTTACTGATTTATTATTCTTAGGCTAAGAAATACGTTTTTTTATCAATAAAATCATGAAACTACTGGAAATATAAATATATATGCTAGCTCACGTAGCTGCGGCCCCAATATATCGTACGCTATCAGACACAATTTCGCATGATGCAATACTGTGAGTTATACTGTACGTACGTATATCTAAATTTATGTTTTTTACTATTTTTTACTGTTTTATTATTTGTAGGCTGGGAAATAAATTTTTTTTAGCAATTAGATAATGAAATATGTTTTTTCAATAAAAAAAATTAAAATACTGAAAATTTTTATTTTTTTAATATTTTAATATTTTTGCATATACCCCAAAAATAAAATAATAATTTGCCAAAAAAAATAAAACCGTGGTACAGTGAAAACGCGAACCAAGAAACGCGATCCAGCGGGGGATCACTGTGTATATATGTATATATATATATATATATATATATATATATATATATATATATATATATATATATATATATATATATATATATATACATATATATATATATATATATATATATATATATATATATATATATATATATATATATATATATATATACAGTAATCCCTCGCTCTATCGCGATTCACCTCTCGCGAATTGACTGTATTGTTTTTGGCAAAAAAAATTTTTTTTTTTGGCAAAAAAAAAAATTTTTTTTTTTAAGATTACTGTGACACCAGGATGGGCCAAACAATTATAAAATAAAACAGCCTTTATCAGGCTGTAAAGAGAAACAGAGATGGAGAGTGTAATGACCTGTCAGATGTGAAGGCATTATAAAAGATGTGTACAGTGTTCCCCCCCTTACTGCGGTAGATCGGTTCCGGGACCCGGCACGAACCAGGAAAACCGTGGAGTAGGATCAGCCTATATGTACATAGATATTTTAATGTATTTTTACGTTTACACTGTATAAACCCTCCCTGTACTGTTAAAAAAACACCCTTTAAATTATAAATAACAGCAAGCAACGTAATTTTTTATGAAAGTGATAGGAAAACTTACCGTGAATGAGGTGATGATGACTTAACATACATAGGTACAGTATTTTACAATGATTTTTACGTTTACGTAAAATAGCGGCCGACATCCACAAACTTTTTTCCTTCTTTCCACATATCTAAGAGTTTCACTTTATCTACAATGGTTAACATTTTCTTTTGCCGCTTAGGCTCACTACAAGAAGCCTTAGAAGATGAAGGATGCTTCAGAGGCATTGCAAAGGTTAAAATATGCGAGTAAAAAAATCACAAGCAAAACATATTAATAATAATAAGCACAACGTGAATGGCGCACACGAGTGAGGCAAGACAATAGAAGATGGTGGAAGCCTTTGTCCAAAACGCTGATAGCGGTATCGTATTTAACATGTTGGAATACTGTTAGTATTTATATTTTTTACTATTTTTTACTGTTTTATTATTCTTAGGCTAAGAAATACGTTTATTTTATCAATAAAATAATGAAACTACTGGAAATATAAATATATATTCTAGCTCACGTAGCTGCGACCCCAATACATTGTACGCTATCGAACACAAGCAAAACGTTTAATAAGAACGTGAACGGCGCACACGTGAGTTACACTGAACGAGTCTTTGTCCAAAACGCTGATAGCGGTATCATATTTTACATGTTGCAATACTGTTAGTATTTATGGTTTTTACTTTTTCTTACTGTTTTATTGTTCTTACGCTAATAAATACGTTTTTTTATCAATAAACTCATGAAACTACTGGAAATATAAATATATATGCTAGCTCACGTAGCTGCGGCCCCAATACATTGTACGCTATCGAACACTATTTCATAAGAACATAAGAACATAAGAATAGAGGACACTGCAACATGCCTACTGGCACACACGAGGCAGCTCCATTTTTGAATTGTATTTTCAGCATGTCTAACCTATGTCTATTCTACTCTACTTATTTATTCTATTTTTCTTTTTATGATTTTTCTAATAAGCACTAACCTATTCATACCCACCCTACCTCTGTCATATGTCTATCTAATCTACATTTGAAGGTGTCTAAGGTATTGGCATTTACTATCATACTAGGAAGCTTGTTCCATGCATCTGCTACTCTATTACCAAACCAATTTTTACCAATTTCCCTTCTGAACCTAAATTTATCAAGCTTAAATCCATTATTACGAGTTCTGGTTTGATCATGAATTTTTAAAACTTTATTAATATCTCCCTTGTTAATCCCTTTAAACCATTTATACACTTCAATCATATCCCCCCTAACTCTTCGCCTCTCTAGAGAATGTAGATTAAGTTTTTTTTAATCTGTCCTCATATGGTAGATTTCTGATATTGTGTATCATCTTGGTCATTCTTCGCTGCACTCTCTCCAAGGATTCAATTTCCATTCTATAATAGGGTGACCAGAATTGCACAGCATAATCTAAATGGGGCCTAACTAATGCAAGATAGAGCTGCAAAATAACTTTTTCCGTCCTATTGCTAACGCTTCTTGAGATAAATCCTAAAATTCTGTTTGCTTTATTTCTGACTGCTGTGCATTGCTCTCTTGGCTTAAGACTACTACTCACAAGAACTCCCAAATCCCTTTCACACTGAGAACTCATGATTTCATGGTTATTTAGCTTATAACTAGTATTGTCTTTTATAGTACCCATTTTAACTACTTTACATTTTTCAACATTAAATTCCATTTGCCATTTGTCCGACCATTCAGATAATCTATTTAGATCTTCCTGTAAAGCATGAATGTCTTCTTTTCCATTTATAGTTCTACCTATTTTAGTGTCGTCTGCAAATTTACTTAGGTTACTACTGATATCCGAATCCAGATCATTTAGATATACGATGAATAATAGGGGACCCAGTACCGAGCCTTGTGGTACCCCGCTAGTAACCGAGCCCCACTCTGATTTCTCTCCATTTATGCAAACCCTCTGTTTTCTGTCTTTTAACCATTGTTTGATCCATCTGAGCACAGCTCCTCCTATACCATGAGCTTCCAGCTTTTTAACTAATCTTTTGTGAGGAACTCTATCAAAAGCTTTGCTAAAATCTAGATATATTGTATCATATTCTTTGCCACAATCTACTGCCTCGTAAACTTCTGAATAAAAAGACAGTAAGTTTGTAAGGCACGAAAAACCCTTAAGAAACCCGTGTTGTGAAAGTTTTATCAGTCTGTGTAATTCTAGATGTGCCCTTATTTTATTTGCAATTATGGATTCTAGAATCTTACCCACTGTTGACGTTAAACTTACCGGCCTATAATTATTCTTTTTAACACGTTCTCCTTTTTTAAATATTGGTACCACATCTGCCAATTTCCACTCCATGGGTACCGATCCTAATTTTATTGAATTATTAAATAATGCAGTTAGAGGACAACTAAGCTCTTCCTTGCATTCCTTTAATATTCTAGCATATATTCCATCAGGTCCCGGAGATTTATGAGCCTTTAATTTATCTATTTCTTTTATTACCTCCTCTCTCGTAATATTTATTGAACTAAGTATATTATCGGGACTGTCTCTGTAAATGGATTCTACTTCCGGAATATTTTCCAAGTTTTCATTTGTAAATACAGATAAGAAATAATCATTTAAACATGTACACATCACTTTATCGTCATCTGTGATATGGCCATTGGCTACTTCAATTGGTCCGACTTTTTCCTTAAATTTTGTTTGATAATGTTGATAAAACCCTTTAGGATTTTCTTTAGCTTCTCCTGCTATTCTAACTTCGTATTTTCTTTTCGACTCTCTAACTATCTTTTTAACTTCCCTGTTTAACTGTATATATTGCTGCCTCACCTGCTCTTCACCTCTTTTTAGTTTCCTGTATATTCCTCTTTTAATACCTATAAGATTCTTTATTCTATTGTTCATCCATTTAGGGTCATTTTTTCTTGATCTGCAATGTTTCATGGGAATATAGTCTCTCTGACTATTCTTAAGAGTCATGACAAAATTGTTATATTCCTCATCCAAATTTATATTAACTGACGGACTGCTGTTCTTTCCTGTGAGAGAATTTAATGTATTGATCTTATCTTGTGATAATCCTTGGCATGTGGTACTCAAATTTTGGGGTAATCCGCTACCTGCGACCTGACCTGCTGGATTAACTACCCACATCTGTACCCCAGAAATCCCTTCCCATACCTCATTAGATAATTTAGTTTTTAAGCCCTCAAAATCTCCTGCTCTAAAGTTTGGAACAATATTCTTATTTTCCTTTATAGTTTCCTTGAAAATTATGTTAAATCTAATGGAATCATGGTCACTGTTGCCCAATTTTTCACCAACTTCTAAATTTGTAACCATATTCTCTCTATTACTAAGAACTAAATCTAGTGTATTCACCCCCCGTGTTGCTTCAAGTACATGCTGAGAAAGGAAATTGTCTTCTACTACTTCCAAAAACTCCTTAGAGCTACTATCACCTGTTATGGTTTCCCAGTTAATATGTCTAAAATTAAAATCGCCTACAATGCAAACTCTATTTGACCTGGTCACTTTAGAAATTTCATCGTATATAACTTGCGACTCCATATCGTCTAGATCAGGTGGTCTGTAGACTACTCCTACAACTAGACTTTCTATATTATTTTTAATTTCAACCCATAAGGTTTCTGAATTTAGATTTGTCTTAATTCCAGACTTAATGCAGCTTCTGAGGCTATCTTTAATATACATAATTACCCCTCCCCCTCTTCTATCTGCACTACGATCAGCATTATAAAGTTTATATCCTGTAATTATGTACTCAGCTTTAAGGTGTTTGCTTTCTAAATTAATCCAACTTTCACTAATGCATATTATATCCGGTCTCTCACTACATACTATGGCTCTCAGTTCTTCTATCTTGTTACCTAAACTACGGCTATTTGTATAATATACTTTTAAACTTTCTTTAGCTTTACCCTTCTTGTGGCTATTCTTTTTGTTAATATTTGTTCTATGTAACAAATGGTTCTTATCCTTAGACTCCCAGTTATTTGACCCACTATTTACTGAATCCTTGATGACTAATTTCTCTGCACAAGTATTATTCATTTCATTATTTGTGTCTAACAAAACCCCCCTACCTCTCTGTCTATCATACCAGCCAATACCGAGACACCTGAATTAGAAAGATGCACTCCATCCCTTGCATACATATGCTTACGACTAGTGAAGTGATCCCACCCGTCTATAAAACCTATATTATTCTCCCGACAGAAGACTTTCATCCTAGCATTTACTCCTATAGCTCGAGACCACCACTCTGAACTTTGGCTAAGCCTAGGGAGAATACCACAC